>KZ111253.1:0-229598 GCA_002120335.1 Hypoxylon sp. EC38 | reverse complement strand
AAATAAAAAAACAAATAAAGAAACAAATAAAGAAATAAATAAAAAAACAAATAAATAAATAAATAAATAAATAAATAAATAAATAAAGAAATAAAGAAAATAAAAACAAAAAATAATAAAAATAATAAAAATAATAAAAATAATAAAAATAATAAAAAATTAAATAAAATTAAAAAAAATTTAAAAGTTATAAATTTAACTTTTAATTAAAATAATATCCTTTTTTTACTTTATTTTTAATTTAAAACTTAATTTAAACCTTTTAAAATTTTTCCTTATAAAAGGTTAATTATAAAAGTTTTAAATTAAGTTTTAAATTAAAATAAAGTAAAAAAAAAGGTATTATTTTAATTAATAATTAAATTTATAACTTTTAAATTTTTTATTTTAATTTTTTAATTTTTTTAACTTTTTTATTTATTTTTTATTTTTTATTTTTTATTTTTTTATTTTACGTATTATTATTTATTTATATACGTTTTTATTTTATTTTTTACTTTTTTATTTTTTACTTTATAAAAAATTAAAATTTAAGCTTTTAAATTTATTTTTATAACTTTTATTATTACGTTATTATAATTATATATTTTTTAAATTTAAAATTTTATATTTAATTTTTAATAATTTTTAAATAAAAATGTTAATTATATATATTTTATATTAATTAATTAAAAATTTAAATTTTTATTTAAATATAATATTTTAAAATTTTAAAATAAAAAATTAATAAAAATATTAAATATTATTTATATAAAAGCTTTTATAACTTTTTAAGCTTTAAAGTTTTAATAGTTTTAATAGTTTTAATAACTTTAATAACTTTAATAATTTTTTTAAAATACCTTTTATATTTAACCTTTAATATTTTAACTTATAAATATTATATTATTATATTTTATTAAATGAAAATTTATAAAGTTATTAAGCTTAAAATAAATATAAAAAATTATTTAATTATTATTATTTTTATTTAATTAATATATAAATTAATATATATATTATAAACTTATTAAATAACTTTATAACGTATTAATTAATTAATTAAATTTAAACTTTAATAAATATATTTTAATAATTATATATAAAAAAGTTATTAATTATTTTATTTTATTTTATTTTATTTTATTTTATTTTATTTTATTTTATTTTATTTTTTTTTATTTATTTTTATTTATTTTTATTTATTTTTATTTATTTTTATTTATTTTTATTTATTTTTATTTATTTTTATTTATTTTTATTTATTTTTATTTATTTTTATTTATTTTTATTTATTTTTATTTATTTTTATTTATTTTTATTTATTTTTATTTATTTTTATTTTTATTTTTACCCCTTGTGTAACATAACACACTTACCACACCTGCCACGCAGCTCCTACCACACTGCCACTCGGATAAATATTCTTCCTTTCCCATTAGAAATATCCAATAAGATTAGCCCATTCTAAATCAACCAATAAGATTATCCCCTTCAAACCTAACCAATAAAATTGTCCCATTCTCAATCTAGCAGCCAATGAGAGTGCTTTGCTGCAGCCAATAAGAGGATGCGCTCTTAAATGGCCTGACACAATAACCCTCCTAAACTCGGGCACCTAAACTCGGGCATATTGATCTTTGTCGGGTATGACTCTGTGATTGGACACGTATTGAAATATGTACCGCGGTGAGTCCGGATAGCTGGGCAAGGCTGGAAAGTCTGCTTCTCGATCTGCGATATTTTATACAGTATTTAAACCACTGTATTTTAAGTAGAGGCTCTTGTAAGGTTTCCCAGTTACCAGCGCGTCGGTCATCTCCTTTGCTAATAAAAGCAGTCTACTCCCGTGGATGACGACTTGGTGGATTGTTCAACTGGAGATAGATAAACCAGTAAGACGACAAGTATTTCCCGTGGCAATTTCATGGTCGTGTAAATCGTCGTGTCCATTGTGATATACTGTAGTCAGTGCTGACATGACTTATATAGGATATATGTATGTTGTAAGCCGAATGCATAGCCGTCTTCTATGTCTCTCTATTTTTGAGGCGAGGAAATTACACCAGATCTGCAGCCAAATAGTGTCTAAGAGTGGTTTTCATGATTGTTGAATTCTCCTTTCCACGTGGAGATGGATCACTCACTACCTTGGCTAAGTGTCGAGTTGTGATCGTAATCGAGTCTTTGTTTTGTGAGTGTATTGATATTAGTTTTTCATTTTTTAATTACATGTATTAGTTATTGGAAGTGTATGCTTTGTACAGTCGAAAGTTCCCATATTTAATACTGGGTAATTCAAGCTGCGCTGCAGCGCTGCAGCAACTTCCCAGGTTCGCATCCCCTAGTCAATAGGAGGTACCTACTCTATTCGTCCAACTAGTCGAGATCTGGAATAGCGCTAAATAACGCTAGTGTGGTTCCTCGCATAATCTCTGATACGTCTAACCGTCTCTGGTCATAGTTCTCCTCAATCATCTACCCAGCCCCGGCTTTGTCACTCTCACCCCATTTCCGAATTGATTCTCACCCCCCTTCTTTCCCCCCCCCTTCTTGCACTAATTCCTACAGCACAGGGGCGTCCGGCAACAAAAACCAAAGCTGTGCTCGCAAAGGCAAAGTCGCTCCACTTGGTCAACCCATCTCGCCCCGTCACAATCTCTCGCGGCCACCCTTTTTTTCCTTCTTCCTTTCCGTTGTCAGCTTTTCTCATCACGTTCGCCGCTCCCACTCCTTCGGCGAATTTTATCATCAACTTTTACTTATCGTGAGTCTCCTTGTCAAGTCCAATTGACAGCCACTGGTGAGTGCTTTTCCAACCGTTCCCCGGCCCCGATATCGATTCAACACGATCTCCATACCTACCACTTCCTCCAACTCCACTGTCAAACTTGGCGCAAGCATCCTCAACCTACTAGCGTTCTCTTGCATGTTTATCTTGCATGTTTATAGAAGCTCTGTAGCACTTGAGGAATTGTGCTCGAGGAATCGCGGAGATATACAAGTCAATTCCCTACCTGAAGCGATTGGTATTGCTACTATAAGGGTGGTGTTGTACACATTGAGTCAAAAGATTTGGTTTTCATTAAAGATAGGAGGTTGAAGGCCGTCTTGCTAATATATCCCTTGCATCAATATAGCCACGACTCAACCTTAAGGGGTTTCGCGATAGTCGTCGACCTTCCGTTCCTTACTATATTTATTTAATTCGACGTTTAAATCCGTCAAGATGGGTTGTGGAATGAGCACGGAGGAGAAGGAGGGCAAGGCCCGCAATGAGGAGATTGAGAACCAGCTGAAGAGGGACAAGATGATGCAGCGCAACGAGATCAAGATGCTTCTTCTGGGTAAGAATCAATACTCCTTTCTTTATGACGCGTGTTCAAGAATCTAATAATACTAGGTGCTGGTGAATCCGGAAAGTCGACCATCTTGAAGCAGATGAAGATTATCAACGAGGGCGGTTATTCGCGCGACGAGCGAGAATCCTTCAAGGAAATTATCTTCAGCAACACTGTTCAGTCCATGCGCGTTATTCTTGAGGCTATGGAGTCTTTAGAACTACCGTTGGAAGACCAGCGAATGGAGTACCACGTCCAAACTATCTTCATGCAACCCGCTCAAATCGAGGGCGATGTCCTACCTCCGGAGGTTGGCAGCGCGATCGAGGCTCTGTGGAGAGACCGTGGTGTTCAAGAATGTTTTAAGCGATCGCGCGAGTACCAATTGAATGACTCTGCTAGATAGTACGTGCATTTTCACCCTTATATCCCGACCTGGAGTCATCTAACCGTTATGTTTACAGCTACTTCGATAACATTGCCCGTATCGCCGCGCCTGATTACATGCCTAACGACCAGGATGTCCTCCGATCTCGTGTGAAGACCACGGGTATCACCGAGACCACATTCATCATTGGCGATTTGACGTACAGAATGTTCGATGTCGGTGGTCAACGATCTGAGCGAAAGAAGTGGATTCACTGCTTTGAAAATGTCACGACCATTCTCTTCTTGGTCGCCATTTCCGAGTACGACCAATTGCTCTTCGAAGATGAGACGGTCAACCGTATGCAAGAAGCTTTAACTCTATTCGATTCGATCTGCAACTCGAGATGGTTTATTAAGACTTCCATAATCTTGTTCCTGAACAAGATTGACAGATTTAAGGAGAAGCTTCCTGTTAGCCCGATGAAGAACTACTTCCCTGACTACGAAGGCGGTGATGACTACGCCGCGGCTTGCGATTATATCCTCAACCGATTTGTCAGCCTGAACCAGCACGAAACCAAGCAGATCTACACCCATTTTACATGCGCGACAGATACGACGCAAATCCGCTTCGTCATGGCGGCCGTCAACGGTATGTTTAGGCTACCATTCCCTGCCTAGCCTATGTTGATTTTGCTAACTATTGTCAAGATATCATCATCCAAGATAACCTCCGTCTCTGCGGTCTCATCTAATCGTAAACGAAGGCTATTCACAAGAACAACATTCCCGATAGAACAGTAACACCAAAATACCCGATCATACACTCGACGGCTGCCAGTAATGTTATATATCTGGCTAACGACTTCACCTGTACTCTCACCACGAACCGGCCGACGATCTCCTTCCATGTGTTTGTTTTGCGCCTGAATTGTCTCAAATACTCCTTCACTCTGCCTTCCTGCGGCCGCATTGTTGGCCTTACTCGAGGTTTCAGGACACCACCGATCACGGGATCTGGGAGTCGTGGGGCGGTAAGGAGGACATTTGCATCTAAAGTCATGGCAGATTACATATCTTGTTTAATTATGAATTTGCGGTGACGCCGGTCTCTTTTCTTTTTTTTCTCTTTTTTCTTTCTGCACACGGGCATATAAAATGCTAGTGTGAATGGCTGGGATCCGGCCAGGGCGTGTAACCAAGTCAGCGTGTCGAGACCGTTGAGAGCAGGGGGAGGATGACTGATGAAGCTATACCATGGAGGAAAAAGGGCCTGAAGAGGCAAATCCCGAACAAAGAGGTTGGATCTATGTAAAGATCAATAAAACCAACCATAATTTCAATATGTATACCCTTGCCAATCGTGTTGCAGTCAATGTTTGCTAGGTTACTGGGAATTGGATTCTATGAAATTCATCAGATGCTATCGGACTACTTAGCACGCGTCAATTTGGTATGATACCTATTCTCGTCTTGAATACGTTGGTTTATAAGATACATATGTATACATATCGATGATCCCCAATGGTGGGGACGGAATAATATCTATGGTTTGGCAGTTTGGCGTGAGTGCCTTGACCATATCATGAAGGTAAATAGTTTTGTAGCAAATAAAGCAAAAATATATACAACGATATTCTACTATATCAGGTTTAGGTATTAATTCGATATCCTCATTAGTAGCTATCTGTCCGTGCGTGAGCTGTCAGTCACTTAGGTAACCCCTACCAAGATTTATATGTAGGTATTGATAATAAAAATAATACATATATGGATAGAATTCTGTTCCTGGTCAATCATCATATCGTACATGTAAGATCTAACTACATCAATTCGATTGATCTTGCATAGACGTTGCGGGATTGACTATTCCGTACAAACTGTGCAATCTACTCAGGTGCCCTTATGTACTTGAATTTATGTATGTACACACAGCCACTGTGCTCAAGTGCCCAAGCTGCCAAGTGCTCTTCTCGCGACTGCCCCACAGTAGGTAATTATTTATTGTACGTGCACTACAGCGACCAGAGTGACCTACGAATAGCTCACATTATGGTCCCTGCATGCGGCATGCATATATACTTAGGTACCTGGGTAGAGGCATTTAAAAAAGTAGGTCGGCTGATAAATCTTCCGATTGCACCCCAATCCACCTGGGCACTTGCAACCTTGAAACCTGCACCCACCCACAGCCTTGAACCAGTTAATTTTCAATTCGACTTCGACGCAGCTGCCGACAGCTGAAATTTCACCACCTTTCTATTTCACATCGTCAATCTGACTACCAACTGTCAGCCAGCAGGCGGATTTTTTGTCATCACCTGGCCCGCGATGAAAGGCGTTCTTCAATCAGTCCGTGGTGGCCGACCAAGCAAAGTCACCAAATCTGTCGGCACACCGCGCGGTCGGCCTGGTCGCCGCGTCGGCACCTCTGACGGCCTCGGCAACTCGGACCCTTCTGACCTTGAGCAGCATGATGTCAACACCGACAGCGACCCTCATGACGCTCACGACCATCACTCTGCCTTCGATGCAGAGGCCGCCGTAGCTGCCGCCGCTGCGGTTCAGCAACATCAACAGCAGCAACAAGTTCATCACCAACAACAGCATCAGCAACAGCTCGACTTGACCGCAGCTAGCATCCTAGCCAGCAGCGTTCAGAACCCCAACGATCAGCATCCCGAGCTTGGTGGACCTCATATGGAGGGTGATTCTGCTGGAGTACATACCACGGAGGAACTTGCACAGCAGTCTGGCTATAGCAATGTCATCGTCGAGAGCGCGCTGGCAAAGCGATTGGCTCGAGAACCTGGCATGCGCCTTGCTCAACAGCGCCGTCCCGAGCAGGTGCTGAACTTAGCACGACGCAGCAATGTCGAGGCTCTATTTGCACACATTGCAGGTCAGGAAGCTCCCCAGCCTTGCAAGAACTGTCACAAGGGCCATGGACCTTGGACCAGCTGTGTCATTGTTGATGGTCAGATGTGCGGCAGCTGTGCCAATTGTTGGTTTAACGCTTCCGGAGCTCGGTGTTCTTTTCATGGTATGTCGCTTTTACTCAACTATAACTTCATACCACTAGATGCTAATTATATACTCAGAGACGCGTAACCCTCAGGCTCACGGAAACCAGATGCTTGGCGGAGACAACCTCGCTTTCCCTCTACCTCCTGCCCCTCCCTCGGCTATGGCTCCCTTCAGTTTTGTCTCTATGCCAGCCTCTGCCGACCCGGTTGTGCGCTTCACTGTTGAGCAAGCAATGGCTCAGGTCCGCGGGGCTGACAAGAAAGCACGGACCATACTTATGATTGAGGCTACCGCTAGACAGCTAGCATACCTGATGACTCAATATGAGGAAGAGAATCAGGAGAACCACAACCAAGCTGGTGGCCAGGTAGCTCCCCAACCTGTCATGAATGACCAGGATGCGCCCTAGGTAGGAGAGCAGCCTTATCATCTTTCAGTGGCCCCAAATGAGGAGCACTATATTGACCATCAATTGGAAGCTCAGTTTATTCCGAACGAGCACCCTCAATGTCATCCGGCCGGCCTGAACCAGCAGCAGGATATAACTTCGCAATACCCAACTCCGTTTTCTCTGGATCAATATCAGTATTTACAGGCGAGTCCGGACCAGCAGAAGCAGAATTGTGTCTTCGTGCAGCATCCGGCTCAGTTTCCTACGATCCAACACCCTAGATGTTACCCGGCGAATGCGAACAAGGGTTGACATGTCCCGACGCGACGCTAGGGTTGAGTGGTTCTAAACCAATATTGTACTCTAAAGGAAAATCCCAAGGGTCGAAGAACTTTATTCAGGTGATCCTTGGTCGGAAAAACTGGTCGGGGATCTTACAAACGGAAAATTTTGTCTTTTTGTCGTTAGTTGAGCGTTTTGGCACGTCGTTGAATGCTGCTACGTTTCGCTCAGAAAGCATGAGCATGGAGTTTAGGCTTTTACGATAATTTTGTTTTCCATAGGCAATCCTGGAAAAGGGGAAGTCGATAGGTTCAGTCATACCTAGTCTATAGTTGTCCCCCGTCATTGATTACAGATTGCGCTGAATGTATAGACATTTGTCTAAGAAGCCCGTCTGAGGTGCAGAGTGATTAAGTACCTAACGTAATGACTACTAAATATACCTATTTTTGACTCTTTTTGATTTCGTATACCTAGCCGTGACTAACGATATCGTGAGTAAAACAGAAACTAACCCTAGATCTGACGAGTATGAAATACTTCGAATTGCTCACATCTGGTCTTTCTTGCTACGAAGCAGTTAAGTTGAGTTTAAATAGGTATAGTGACCCGAAAAAAAAAAACGTCCAACGCTAATTTCACATATTATTTTCTTAACTTTAAACTAACATAACTTTACCAAATATAAATATTAAATTAAGGTAAAATATATAAAATTTATATAAGTTATTCCTTTATTTAATTCTGTTTTTTAAAGTTATTAGGATTAAAATTAAACGAGATATTATAATATATATTTTTAATATATATATTTAAACCTTAAACTTTTAAGTTATAATATATTTTTAAATTTATATATATAAATAAAAATAAAAATTATATATAAAAAAAAGTAATTAAATATAATAAAATATAAGCTTTTATAAATTTAAAAAATGCTATTATTATATTATTTAAATATTTATAAAGAATATTGTTAAAAATGTTTAAAAATATCCATTTCCCATATAAATTTCGCGTTTTTTCTAATATATCATTTTTAATATTTAATTACTTTACGAAGAAAAATAGTAAAAATAATTTAAATAAGCTAAAATAAACAAAATATAATTAATAATAATAGAAATCTTTTTAAGATATCCTTTTAATATAAATATCCTAAGTTATAACGTTGCAAAGTTAGTGAGTTTTGGTGTAAAAATGCCCTTTGGACGTTTTTATTTTCTCCCCACTGTATATATTGACCTTTGATACAACAGGACAGCTTCGGTTCTTAGGATAAAGATGAGTAGATACTATACTATAGATGAAAATTGACATAATGAAGAGCCGCTAATGAATAAGGTCACGAATATACATACAAGTCATGGCTAATGTCTCGGGGTTCTATGACGGTTCTGCCTGGAAGGATCGTGAAGCAACACGTCCTTATCACCCATATTAACCTCATTTACGACACAAGCTTCATAATTACCTACTTCACGGAGATATCGGTATATTAAAACAGTCGTGTCTATCTATTACACAAACCACTTTTAATCTGATGCTTTCCCTTGACTCGTGAATAAACCCGGTGAGATATAAAAAGTATTCGACTGCCTGCCGCCCGCAGCCTGCTTCAGGCTCACCTAAGCATGCACCCCCGTCCCCCGATCCGTTCGAGCGCTGTGCGGTTTGTGGCAGTGGCGCTGTGGCGACCGGGCGTGGGGGTACAGCTTGGATCGAGATAGATCTTCCACTCTGCGCCGTCCTTGCCTGGGGCGTAGCTATAACACGCGGCGAAGGATCCCTCCGGTTGGCGGGGCATGAATAAGTCTCGGATGGCGTTGAACCGGTCCAGGGAGACCCGGGTGCCGTATTCGTTGGCTATCCGCTTGGAAAACGCTAAAGCCTCCGCCTGTAGCTGTGTCAAATTTCCGAGGGTCTCGTCGTCGTCTGACGGCTGAGCTTCGATTAAGAATCTCAGCTCTGCTTCTCCGGTCTCCTGGTCTAGCACGACGGAGTATTCGAAGAGCGAATGGTCGTTGCTAACGTAGGACACCCATCGTGACGAACTTACGTCTTGGGGGATGGGTAGCTGACCCCAGCCTTTTGTTGATATATCCAAAGCGCCCTGTAGTAATGTGCTGGTCGGAAAGCACGTGTCGTGGTACTGCGAATTGAACCAGGTTTGGTATCTTGGCCTGTAGCTCTGGAGGCTTTTTATCCCATTCCCAACCGAATGGCCCAGCTTCGGCCGCGCGGATCCCGTAATCTTTAAGGAGCTCCAATGTGAAGCACACGGCAGGGAAGCCTCCAGCGTATCTATCACAGCCGTGGAAGAACTCGTCCATATCGAGATAGACAGCGTGGCCGCCGGGCGGCAAGAGAACCAAGACGCCGTTGTCCTGAAGCTTCTGGGCGAAGAACCGTACTAGATTAATGCGGTTGCGGAGATAAGGCTCTTTTGTAACTTCATATAAGCCCATCACAGCCGCCATTATATCTCTCCCGCTCACTGGAGTTACGGGGTTACCTTTCTAGTTAGATGTTCCCAACCCTCTCCCACATTCCTCTCCTCAAGGGTGTCTTTGCGGTCCGGGGTAATCGGTGACTTACTTCCTCCGTAAGAATCGTTACCGTAGAACAGAATCTGGCGCTCCTTCAAGCGAAGTCCGATCCCTTCGTACTGCTGGGCAAATAACCCCTTATCCATAAAACATAAAATACCGCCCATATTCGAAAGCCCGTCCTTTTTCAAACTAAGAGTAAATCCATCGACATAAGAAAACATCTCCTGGACAATCTCAGAGATTGTTTTGTCCGAATATCCGGCTTCAAATTCGTGAATAAACCAGGCATTCTCCGCGAAGCGACACGCATCTAAGAAAGGGGTATCGGTCTCCGCCTCGCTAACTCGGCGGGCGCACGGATATTTGCCATTGATACAGGCTGTGCAGCAGCCCAGTTATTGGTAATCGTGATTAATATCATGCAGACCTGTGGTTGGCGTGGGTGTTGATCTAGGAAAGCCTTCATCGCAGTTATGTTCAGGTTGCCATTAAAGGGGTTCTGTTTTCCAACTAGCTCTCCAGGAAACGGATCGGTCAGCCCGGGCTGCGTAAAGGTCTCGAGCGAGAATCCCGCGGCGGTAGCATTAGCTCCTGTTGTGTCAAAGAAGCCGTTGCTAATTACCACCATTGGCTTGCGCGAGCCGTTTCGGCCTTGCTCCGCTATCATGTCCCCGAGAGTAGAGAAGAGAAGAAATTCGGCACAACGGCCTTGTGGGACAATGAAGAAATTAGGGCTCTCGAGTTGACGCGGCCCGTCATTTACGAAGCCATCTTCGTATGGCTTCAAGAGCATGCTCCGGTAAAATTCACCGTCGGCCATCCCAGTTAGGATGCTGTGGGATGCGTATTGGCGGTTGTTGCCTCGCCCGAAGATATCTCGGCATGCTTCGAGGAGACAGTAGTATCCCCAGTTACGACCGTAGCTTTCATCACCTCTTATCACTAGAAATATCGTGTTAGAGAAGTCATATCCAACGTCAAACTCTTAGAAGTTTGGAAGTGGGTATTATTCTTTGTTCTAGCTTAGGAAAACACGAAATGGATCTGCGAAATTCTTCATACTTGCGGACCATTGTAGGTCTGTCATTGCGGATGTGCCAGAATCTGAAAGGAAGTCACAAGTGACGAGCCCGCGGGGAAAGTGAATATATTGTATTCAACATCTTCCAGAATCTTCTGACGTTCATGTGCCGTAGTACTCGTGAGAGATCTGACAACAAGAGCCTGGTGGGAGGGTGGCTGGAGGAGAGGGTCCGACAGAGACGATTAGGATGCCATTGTTGATGTATTGGACATTAGGTACGGCAATGGTTGAATAAAAGAAAATCATGGTGATTCAGCAGTTATATCTTGGGGGGAGACGTGATCTGGCGTTGTAGGCTAATTCTGACTACTACATATCAAGGGAATCAATTCACATTACTGGTAGAAGTTCAGGATGGCCACGAGTAACTGTTACATTGATGCCGACTTGTCTGATATTCACTACACAAACGTACCTAGCTAGGCATCAGTCCTAGTTGTTCTTAGCAAAGAACACCACGCCCCGAAGGGTTTTGGGTGCCGCGTCTAGAACGACACACTGTGGCGCCTCCATCCATACGCCAATATACGCAGCTCACCAAAGAGGGTTATTTTGAAGCATCTGAAGCTTTCATAATAGCTTGGAAATTCTTCTTGATTGGATTAACAGGTAGAGAGCAGAGTCACTAGGCTTACACTAGGTCTGACAATGCAGCTTATCAACAGACCGCCTTCCTGTTAATACGACTTCGGTTGGAGATGTTTACTTATTCTGAGCTGGCTGTCGGGGTAATGAGAGGGTTCTCTGTACGGAATATTTCAATATAACACCATTATGGCGTGGAATTAATATTAGATGGTGATATTTTACGAAGTTGGTGTTAATATTTTATATTGTAGATGTCTTACGGTATATAGAGACGTGAACCCATGGAAAGGATTGTTTCCTATATGCATGGTATGATTTTAGACAGAGATAGGTTAGAGCTCTTTACTTAGCAACGTAGCTGTTACCATTGTCACTTGGTCTATCTGAACTTTTTTGTGTTAAGAATCTGTAAGAATCATACTAGCCAGCTGCTCAGCCATAGCATACAGCGTGGCTTGCGGATGCCCACCTAGGGGCACCGGAATGATACTTGCATCGGCAACCCTAAGTCCTGTGACGCCCAGGACTTTGCCTTCTCCATCGACCACTTTGCCCATGGCTGCGGTACCGCCCGAATGCTGATGCTGCTCTCCAGTCCGCTGGAGTCTTTCCAATATTACTTCATCGCTTGTATCAACAGTAAGCGGAGTTAATCCTTCCAAACCTTCCTTGACAGGCGGCGATTCACCCTCGACAATGGGCTTCAAATTTTCAGTTGCCGTTAGGACCTTTACAGTTGTACGGGTAGCGTGAACAAGAGCATCGCGATCGAGTTGTGTTGAGAGATAATTCGGTTGCACACGCGGGAGGTCTGTTGGTGAACTGGATCGAATAGTAACTGTACCGCGGGATGTGGGAAGGAGCAGCATTGTTGATGTAGCAATATGGGTGCCATCAATAGGAATACCAGGAATGCCCGGCACGACGTAAGCGGTCAGGACCTCGTAGATATTTCGCTTCTCCCAGCCGGGTTTAGTCTCCTGCCGGTTCTTAGAGAAGATTTCCTCTGGGAGCGGCTGGTTGGCAATCCAGTCCCAAGGAAGCCCCTTTAGAAAAGCGGGATTTTGGAAACCGGCGCTTCCAAATGCGTACCCGAGCGAAGGGTCGCGCACTCGAAAGGCGAGGTGGATGGCGTAGTGGTCATGAAGATTCTGACCGACATGTGGGGAATCGTGTACTAGAGGAATGCCGTGTTCAGCGAGGCCGGCTGATGGACCGATACCTGAGAGCATAAGAATCTTAGGGGTCTGGTAAGCGCCGGCGGAGACGATGACCTCATTTCGGGCAATGACTTTGCGGCCGTCAATCAGCTCCGCACCGGTAGCTTTGGTGCCATCGAAAGTGACTCTATATACGGGGGCATTGGTAAAGACCTTAACACGGTTGAGTGGATAGACAACGTTGGATGGTTGTCGCTCGCCGTTCTTGTCGCTGTTTTCGTGCATTTCGTTCACGCCGACACTGGCGCCATTCTTCCTGTCGACGTTGTGATGGACTCCAAGCTCGGCCCATGCATTCTTGACGGTTTCTCGAAGAGGATATTTGCGCCGTCCCCCTTCGGTGGCGGCGATGGAAGTGACGTACATAGGCCCCTCGAAGCCATATTCTCGAGGATCCGCACTAGAGTCGTAGAAGGTCTCCGACTTGACGAACCAAGGCTTGAGACCCTCGTAGCTCCAGCGCTTGTCTCCAGCCACTTCAGCCCACTCGTCATAGTCGGCTGCATCTCCTCTAAGCCAGCCACCAAAGTTGATGACAGTCCCTCCGCCTAGGGCCTTGCCGGCGCTGAGGTGGTGCACGCGATTAGCTGTAGTGGCGACGGGGTCACTTGGATAAGCGTAGTCAAGTTCGCCGCCTTGAAGCGATAGGCCACTTAAAAAGAATTTAGTAGCTGGATTGCCGGCTGGATCGGGCCCTGCCTCTAATAGGATGACATCTTTCCCGCTCTCACTGAGACGCGACGCTATCACGCATCCAGCGAGACCACCACCCACGACAACATAATCAGCAATCAAGTTGGCCATGTTGAAGGGATAGTTGGTGAGTAGAAACGGGTTGATTTAATTTGAGGATATTCAGAAATATCGAAGGGATAGAAAGAGATATGAAATCGGTTGGGAGAAGATGTAGATATGATAAAGTAATGAAATATAGGATGGATGTTTATACTTACATTGAACATCTATAATATGCCTTGCATCTTCTAAAGTCATACGAGTAATCAGATTGTTGGCTTATTCCTGTCGACTCTCTGTATGTTGGTCCTAGATATATTCCAAATGCTGGCACTCTGTTAGCTCGGGGGCTGTGTGATTACGTACCCGAGTAACCTACCTGGGTACATTGGGGACAATGGTCCTTCTCAGCTCATGATTTGATTTAATTCATCGAGATTATGTCCGGAATTGACCAAACGGTCCGCAATCACATGAAAGTGCTCTATCCCTTACAGATGCGGGAATTGGACAGTTGGAAGTTTGTCGTGTCTTGTAAGAGGTAGGGGGTATCATTACTATATTTCACATTGTCACGATTCTTAGACGCTACTCTAAGGAATAAACGACGAACTCGAGCCTATACAATATTACATCTGAATTCTTACTTCTTCCCTCATGCTGGCCTAGCTTTGGTGATTTACTATGGCTTTATTTCGGTAACTAGCAGGATGGCCATGTTGT
The DNA here is from genome assembly GCA_002120335.1 of Hypoxylon sp. EC38. NCBI lineage: Eukaryota > Fungi > Ascomycota > Sordariomycetes > Xylariales > Hypoxylaceae > Hypoxylon > Hypoxylon sp. EC38. Next base: position 215,307 of record KZ111253.1, on the reverse strand, counting down.
TTCCCATACTTTCTGATCTTGGAGAATAAGTCCGGCAGCGCGAATATCCATACGATTGGGATCAGGCAGCACATAACGGTATCGACAAACCAATTATTCCTAGGCGAACCACCCAATACACTCCAGCGAAAAATATGTCCTAGGAGCGCAACCGTGATGAAGTACTGTCCCGCCTCGAGCTTCTTAATCGCGGCCGCGGCTACGGCATCGGGAGTCTGCACGGGGTCGCCCTCCTCAATCATCTTGGTCACTTCCGGCTTAGTCTTGTTCTCGCGGTCGAACCCGGGGCTCCCAATCGACGCCGGATACACGACGTGCACCTTCACCTTCTGCGGGTACACCTCGAGCTCCTGCGCCAGGGTATCGGCTAGCCCGCGCAGAGCGCACTTGGCGGGCGTGTAGGGCCCGTACCCGAGGACGGGGAAGAGTGCCAGCACGGATGACGTGAAGATCAGGTGTTTCGGTTCCGGCACCACGGGTGCGTCGTGTGCGCACCAGAGTCGCAGAACGGCGTGTGCCATCTCGGCACTGCCCCAGAAGTTGATGTCCATCTGGCTCCGGGTGTGCGATAGCGGCACCTCGATCCAGAAGTCGGGTGTCGACATGCCGGCTATACACCATACGACATCCAAGGGCTGACCATTGTTCCAGGCTACGGCCTTGGCGAGCAGCGGCGCCGCATAGTCGGGTTTGGAGACGTCGGCTGTGAGGTAATGGAATCGTTGGGTTTGCGGGTTGCGGGCGGCGGCCTGGCATTCGGCCACGACGGCCTCGAGTTTGCTGGCGGTTCGCGAGACAAGGATCACGTTGGCGCCCTTTTGGGCCATCTGGATCGCTGCGCTCCTGCCCATTCCTTCTGAGGCCCCGGTTATCAGGATAGTCTATAAGTGAACAGAGACGGGTTAGAGTTGTGTATGTATATGGGAGGTTAGACGGGTTGACGTCACGTACCTTGCCCTCCACGGGCATGTGGTTTTTGCTCCAGAAGGCCCCCATTGTTAGAGCAGATATTAGTATTATTAGGAGAGCAATTGCAATATTGATCCACGAGAAGTTGAGATTGTAGTCCATTAGGAAGAAGAAGATATTAAATTCCCATGTCGACTCGTATTGATTTCGAAACAAGGACGTTATGGCCTATGCTCGTAACTAAATGTGAGAAGCATGAAGCTATCGCGGGTAGTCATAAGCTTTTTCAGCCATGGACGATACCTACTTAGGTACGTATCTCCTAGGGGACTTTCAGGGGACCGCTGTGAACCCACTGTAGCGTACTGGACGGTACAGCGCCTGACAGCGCTAATAAGGAGCCCCCCTAGGACATATTTATGTGGAGCAAGATCGATATCGATAAGAAATTAGACCCGCTAACTTTCCAGTGGGGAGAAAGAAAAAAAAAAGTTCTGAAAGCAACATATGAACTATCAGTGAACTTGTAATCTAATCCGCGACTGCAGATTTCAGTCTTCACCCACGTGGTCTTTGATTCCCTTATAATTCAAAATGGGAAAGAAAAGAAAGGCTTCCAGCGCTCCTTCGCAGCCAAAAGGTCCCCGCGAGTACGATCCTGCTGATGCGCGGCTTGGTCCGATCAACACCTACGAAGATGTAGCCGATTCAGAAGACGAATACTTCATGAATAAGGATCAGATTCTTTTCGACGATGGCCCAAAATCCAAGAAGCAAAAGCGCTTAGAGGAGGAGGAAGAATTCCTGGAAAACTCCGACGAAGAGGCTCTTGCCTACGATGATGAGGATTCTGATGACGATGAGGAAGACGACCAAGATGAATATGCTCGCAAACCTACGAAATCGACCAAGGAGCGACGTGGCAATGGCTCTGAATTAGGAGAGGATGAAGGGGAGGAGGAGGGTGATTCTGGCTGGTGGGGTTCTTCTAGAAAGGAATATTACAATGCTGATAATCCTGAGACCGAGGCCGACGCTTTAGAGGAGGAGCAGGAGGCTCGACGACTACAAAAGAAGAAATTAGCGAAGATGTCAGAGAGCGACTTCATCTTTGATGAAGCTGAGTGGCTCGCTCCCGAAGCTGAGGACGCGGACCAGAACGAAGTTATCACTGAGGTTTTGAAAGATGTTGAGATTCCCGCCGATATGGGTCCTGAGGAAAGATATCGTCTCCTTAAGACAAGATACCCAGAATTCGATTACCTAGCGGATGAGCTCCAGCAGCTGCAACCCCTACTTGTGGAAGTCCAAAAGCAAGCAGAAGGACAATCATCTAAGTCGCTGGCGGTAATTAAATACCGAATACTTGGCTGCTACGTTGCTACGCTTGCCATGTACTTTGCTACTTTGACATCGCCAGCCAGAGACGCTGCCATCGGAACTGCAAAGGCGCTCGACCCCGCTGAACTACGTGATCATGAGGTTATGGGAACATTACTCGAGTGTCGAGATGCGTGGAAGAAGGTGGAGCACCTCAAGACATCGGATCATACAAATGCAGCAGACGGCCTGCTGTCTCCACCGGAAGAAGAGCCTTCGGCCATCGAGGAGGAGATAGAGATAGAAAATGAGCTTCCTAAGAAATCAGACAAGGACTCGGCAAAGAAGGCTAAAGCTAAGGCTAAGGCTGAACGTAAGGCGAAGGCTATTGAAGAATCACTCGCCGATCTCGATGCTCTTGTCACGACCAAGAAGAAACCAAAAAAGACAAACGTTGAGATCGTGGCGAGAGATAGCGACTCGGATTTCGGAGAGGAAGAGGCTCTTGATGCCAAAACGGCTGCTGAAAAGGCTGCGCGCAAGAAGAGTCTTAGATTTTATACCTCGCAGATTGTGCAGAAGGCCAATCGCCGTGCAGGTGCGGCCAGAGATACAGGCGGTGATATGGATATTCCTTACAGAGAACGTCTTAAGGATAGACAAGCTCGCCTCAATGCCGAGGCAGAAAAGCGTGGTAAGAAGGGCTCGATTGGTGCTGATCTTGGGGACGTTAGCGACGATGAGGACGAACGAGTTGCCAATGCAGTTAGAGACGATGAAGATGAGTACTACGATATGATTGCTGCAGCATCAAGCAAGAAGAAGGAAGAGAAGGCCGCTAGATCAGCAGCTATAGCAGCGGCTAGCAAAGCGGATCGCATCGTTGAGACCGAGGAGATTGGCGAGGACGGAAAGCGCAAGATTTCTTACCAGATACAGAAGAACAAGGGTCTTGCGCCAAAACGGAAGAAGGATGTCAGAAATCCAAGAGTGAAGAAGAGGAAGGCGTATGCAGAAAAGCAGAAGAAGCTCAAGAGTATGAAGCCCGTGTACAAGGGCGGCGAGGGCAAGGGTGGATATGGAGGAGAGTTGACTGGTATCAAGCCTGGCTTGATCAAGAGTGTCAGGCTGTAGAGTTGAATACTGGTAGCATATCCCAACATATCCCTATGTGGGTTTTCTATACATTATTTGATCCATCCCATTTAAAATGAGATGTTCCCTAATTATGACGTTGTGGTTCTATCGTGTATTGGACTTGATGTGATCAGGGATCTACGCTCCTCGGTTCTGCATATGTGCATATCGTGTAAGGCGCCGCGCGTGTCTATAAATATCATGATACGATGCGCCGCTGATGCCTGCTAGCCTACTAGTCTGCCAGCCTTCTTCCACATCAGTCTCTCAAATAATTAAATAACCCTCTATATCAGTTTTCTTTCTAATATTTTACATACCTGCATAAGCGGGAGATGTCATTTATTCGCAAGACTCTTCCTTCTCCCGTCATGGGCTCTTTGTCCATGGACGTCAGCTTACCGGCCGACGCCGAAGACACCATTTCGTCCGTCTCGTGGTCGCCCGTCGCCAACCATCTAGCGGCGGCGTCGTGGGACGGCAAGGTGCGCGTCTACGACGTCAACGCTAACAACGGCGCCGCCCGCGGAGCTGCCGGGCTCGCGGCGGAGGGCCCCGTCTTCGATTGCGACTGGGCCAAGGTGAGTCCTTGTGTTTTTTTCTTCTAACCCTGCAGCGAGTACATACCTATAAAAAGAAAAACAAACCAATGTTGGATTCCAACTAGGTAAGTAAATCGCGTGCTGGGAATGAATGAACCTGCGAAAGGGGATAGGAGATGAGGGGCTGAACTACATACGGTAGGACGGGTCGATGGTCGTCGCGGGAGGTGTCGATAGAAAACTACATTTCCTACATCTGGCTACGGGCCAGCAAGCTACTTTCGGCTCGCACGACGCGCCTATTCGCGGCGTGCGCTTCGTCGAGGTCCCGGGGGTCGGCGCGCCGATCGTTGCGTCCGGGTCCTGGGATAGGACGGTTAGGTTTTGGGATCTGCGCCAGCAAGGCCCGCTCGCCACCGTCGCTTGCAAGGAGCGCGTGTACTCGATGGACGCCAAAGCGCGCCTCTTGGTCGTGGCGACGGCGGATCGCCTCATCCATCTCTTCGACCTCCAGAATCCGACTTCTATCGCTAAGGCGGTGGAATCGCCGCTCAAGCACCAGACGAAAGTCGTCGCTGCTTTTCCCGACGGCAAGGGTTGGGCCACGGCGAGTATTGAGGGTCGGTGCGGGATTAGCGCCGTGGATGACGCGGAAGCTAGGTATTATCGCACTCTTCTTCTTCTTCTTTGTACCCTGTTCCGTTGATGGATACTCGTGTCATCGCCGGTCAATGAAGCATTTTTTCCTGACATGCGGGTTTTTTTTTACCGTTCGGTCGAAATAGCAAGATTAACTTCACTTTTCGATGCCACCGCGAGCAACCGGACTCGCGCCAGATCTCCAAGGTGTGGAGTGTCAACGACGTCCGGTTTCACCCCATTAATACGTCCGTCTTCACGACTGCCGGCTCGGATGGGACCTTTCATTTTTGGGACCGCGTGGCGCACTCGCGGTTGAAGGGGTACCCGCCTGCCGGCAGCGCTATCACGACCACGGCTTTTAGCGCCGATGGCAGATTCTTCGCGTATGCCGTCGGCTACGATTGGAGTATGGGGTGCGTGGGGAATTCGCCCCAGATTCAGACGAGGCTTATGGTACATCCTGTTTCGACGGAGGATGCGACCCCGAGGAGGAAGTGAGGGGTGAATTTTGGTCATGTCTAGGGTGTGATGGACTATCTATCGTGGGGGTATTAGGTGTCAGGACAGGCGTATTTGAGAAATCGTGTCGGAGTTACACGCATGGCATTCTTGTTTTACTGAAGGATCTCCTTTGTCAAGGGCTTGGTATATGTATTGTCGAGGGGAGGAATCGTGTTGGATATTTGCATCATTGGGATATCCAGATTCACGCATGGCAAAGCAAAGCATACGGCCGATGAACTGGTTACATACGGGATTCAATGGTAATACAGCATGTGTGGACTTTGAATTCGAAGGAATCTATTACGATTGTTTACTAATCTTTTCTTGTGCATTTATATAGCAGGATATACCAACAATAAATCTTCCTCTTACTATCTCTGTCTAAAGAGTGAAAGGGTAACATTTCGCATTGTCTTTTAGGAGAAAATCAAGGTCGACGTTAAAGCACCAATATATCGATGGGAGTACAGCTGCCGCTATAATGCAGATCGACTATGGCACCGCGATAGCCCCGCCGCCACTATCAATCTCTCTACCTTGTCTGGATAAGGCATCTTGGTAGATTTTCCTAATTCTGCCTCTTTTTGGGAATCGGGGCTTCGGATAGTCGGACTCAATGAACTCTGCTACTAAGCCATGGAGATCGGTGTAGAGGGTAATATCATGAGGTGTTCTTCAATATTCGAAACCATCGAGTTACATAAGGTTTGGGAAGAGTAGAAGCTGACAGAGATGGATACACTTTTCTATTTCTTCATGATCCAGGCTAGCGCCTATATTCATACAAGACGGGTATGCTGTGTATTGCCGCTACAAAGGGACATCTACGTCAGGTTTTCCGCTTACCTCTCACCAATGATGATGAGATCCACTCTTTAAGAGCTGGGGAGCGGACGTTTAGTCGTTGGTGACTGGGGTTTAGTCAAGAAGCTGGCTGATTTGACTCTAGGTATCACTCTGCCTGACGGCCAAGCGTATGGGATATCATATGGTATGATACGAGTAGCGAAGACAACTTTGTGATGAAGTTCAGTATGAACTCGAATGATACATCATTGGTAGATTAATATTTCCTTTTCATGTAGGGCTGCCTAAGTCCCAAGACTGTACCTGGTTGTCTCTGATTGGCAGGTTTACATAATGGGGAAGTAAACCATTGTCTCATATTCAGCTCATTTCTTTCGTGTAGGTTTCGAGTCAGGCGAAGTCTTATGTAAGTGATAGCATCGCGCCTTCTAATTGGGATGAAGTGGCTTCACGTCGAAGTTCTATAGAGTGATTGTACAGTGAATACTTGGATGTAGTTTAAAGGTTCTTTGGGCTTCAACGATGCATGTATGTATAAGAGAAATTGACGTCAACTTTATTGGTGATAAGTCGACGGGTATTTGTGGGTCACGTTAAGCTTACAGTCCTTGAATTGCTACCCCTCTAAAGTTTAAAATGCCTGGCCTGCATATGGGGAATGTCCAACTTTACCTCGCACACTCAGCATTCAAAGCTGCGTTATATCCCAAATTTCGCAAATGATACTATTATGTAGAAGGCGACCACTATGGCCGACTGGCGAAGCGACTATCTCTCTTCCATACAGGAAGCAGAACGGAATAATCCCGTAAATAAGGACCTTGTCGAAGCTTGTTAGTGGTTCCATTCCACCCGTAATGTTTGTCCCTTGCTAGCCCTTCTAACAAATATATCTGTAGGCTCCCAACTCGCAGATCGTGTAGCCGCCCTAGAAGCCGAGAAGGCCGTATGGCAAACTTCAGCAACCAAACCTCCGCCGACAGCGGAAAAGCCATCCTCGGGCAAAGCGACTGCCACGACTGAGAAGACGAGCAATTCCGACCCGAGCGTCGCACAGCTGAGGCTGGATCTGGCCGAAGCCCTACGGTCGAAGGGTCAGCTCCAGAGCAGACTAAAGGCAGCCGAAGATGAATTACAAAAGTTACGATCAAAGACAAAGGTCGACACCAAACGGATTAGCGACCTGACCATCGAGCGGAATACTCTTATGGCGAAGCTGAAAGATCGCAACGAAGAACTGGCTGGCAAGAATAAGATGCTCAAGGTGCGGCCTAACAATATACTACCAGTTACAATATCGTGTTGGGACTAACGTATAGTTATAGGATATCCAGGATGAAAATCTCACTCTAAATATCCAGTTAGATGTCACTGAGCAGAAGGCGGAGAAGCTCGCGGCCGAAAATAATGATTTAGTAAAGAGGTGGATGGAGCGGATGAGACACGAAGCGGATGCTATGAACCTGCAGAACGAGTCACCGAACAATAAGAATCGGAGGTGACACTTCGCGTTCGCTTTTACGTATTTTGTAAACCTGCCGCACTCTATTTATGGATCCTTACACCTGTATAGTAAGTGCCTGTCATGATGCCTTCCCTGCTTTGGTATCCTTCCATAACGCTCTTCTATGCAAATGTGGTATCCTGACGCTTTCATTTATCCTTTTTCTAGACCTATACAGACGAGAGCTTGCTGACTCCTAACCCCATAGACCCGTCCCGTAATCCCTGCCTCACTTTTTGGTCGAGATGTAATAATCGCCTTCCGCGGCGGCCCAACTGACCCAGTTCTCATGGTATCGGTAATGCTGGACGTCGAGGATGCTGTTCGCGACATCGTTGATGGCGGTTTTGTTTTCATGGACGAATGACTTTAGCGATATGATCTTACAGCCCTTCTTCAAGTCCAAGAACATGTTGATAAGGGCATCGTTGAGGGTGGAGGTGAAGGCTTTGTTGTTGACGAGTATCACGTCCGCTTCCTTCAACTTCTCCAATATCTTGGCGTTGGTGCGGAAATCGCCCCGTTCTAAGTGAACTCTCCCGTGTGCGACGCCCCAGAGAAGACATCGAGATCTAAATTCCTTTTCCTGCGCTTCAGCGAGGTTGCAAGCGTTCTCCATTATCTCACAACCATAACTTCGACAACCAATCTCGAGTGCCGCTTGGAGAACGACATTGCCTACTCCGGAACCGAGATCTATGAAGACTTGATCGGAAGTCATGTTCGTTTGCTCAACGAGTAACTTGGTTATGAACGGATGCAGCAGCTCTCCATAGACATTGTCGCTTCCCATCTCGTATTTAGTGAGCAGCTCTACCTTGGGCGCGACAGTACGGTCATACACCTGGGTGAGAATGAATGATACTAAACTGGGCGGGAGATGATGCAGTCCTTCTAAATTCTTGGCTATTGTACCGTTCTCAACCAATTCCAATAGCTTGTCGTTGTAATTTTGAAGTGCCGTTCTGAACACAGATATGTCTCTGTAATTTTCACTTATTGCGCGCTCCATCTGTCTCTTGAAACTAGCATTCGGGTCGATGAAGGGTTTCGCTTCGTCATCTTTGAGATATGTCTCGGCCACGTGTTCTACCACTGAGAGAATGTCTTTAACTGCGTCGATCTTATCTTTCTGCCATACCAATTCATATCTTCCAAATCATGTTAGCTTATTTTACCATATCTACAGATAATTGACAGCCTTACCTTTCCCGCTTGCACCGCGACGGATACTGTACCTCAATCGGCACCTCCTCTGGCTTGGCGCCATGGATGGGAGGGCACTTCGTGGCAACTGAGGCAATATCCGCTGCATGTATTATGCGCGAGTCTCTGATCTCATCGCCGAATGCCTTCTTATGGCGTATCTTGCGATTCAGATCCACGGATCTCGATTCACTGCGTCGCAATCGCTTAGGAAAGAACGGATCGCTAGTATCGTCTCCCGATTCTGAATCATTGCCAAAGGCAGGAGAATCTCGCGGCGTACTGGTCACGGCTTTGCGCTTTCGTACAATGGATCCTCGCTTCTCGTCGGAAGAGGACGGATACGGCGACGCGCTCTTGGTACGCGACAGACGGGGGTTCGGCGAGGGGCGGGGTGACGCAGAGTACTGGCTCGAAGACACGCGCGGGACATTCGGTGTTAGGTTGGATCGCGGCTTTTGTTGAACAATGACCTTCTCCACGCGGACCTCTTGCGGTGCGGGCTTGATTTTTGACTTCTGATTAAAAATACCCATCGTTCTAACGGTTGGCGCGGCTGAGGCGCGCGGCAGGGTGGGGATTGACGTTAAAGAACGAATTTAACGATTTAAGAACGTTGAACCTTAGGTATTTCTCTGAGTATATTTATACCGGCGAAAGGGAGTGACTGGATCGTGGGAGATCTAACGCAATGCACGAAAATGAATGCGGGAAAAAAACACAGGCAATTCAAAAGGACTGCGTCGCAAAAAGATTTGAGGGTGTGACGAGGCAAGAAAAAAAAGACGATTGATTGAATTATTCTAGGCAGGTGAGCCCTCCGGAGGCCTAGGGACCTTAGGGACTTTGGGAAGTACCCGACCCACCCCGGTACCGTTACTGCACTAGGTACGAATTAGGAATAAGGCGGAGTCGGCTTTACCAACAGGAAGCAACAGTCTACTAGTCTAAGCCCCACCTTCCTCCAATGGCCTGAACTGTGCTGAAGCGGGATAATGCCTGTTTTGCCTGGGGCTAGGCGACCCATCAGAAAGCTTGGCGGACTGGTTGCCTTGCATCGGACAATTTATGGTACGACTGTTTACTTGCTGAAGTACATAATATAGTACACAATGTTATGTAACACGTGCAGTTACCGATTGTCTGGCAGACTGGAGCCAATGTATCTTTCCGTCGGGACAAGCTCAGTGTATTTTTTCAACTACATCAATCATGATCGATAACCACTTCTCGATGAAGAGCGTCCTATGATGTCGCTGTTTAAGTGTAATCGGGAGAGAATGAGAGAATAAGTGATATATTCCCTTAACTACCTAAAAATCCTAATCCTCTTGGTGAACATCAAAGTTGTGTGTTCCGCGACCAAACTCCTTTCAAGGAGCTTCTTTGTGTATTTCACCTTTACCATGGGACATCATTCTATTGCAAGACGAACAACAATCACCTACATCAGGGCGAACTTCGAGAGAAATTCGAGAAAACTTAATACCATTATGTCTAAAGTGCGGCGACTCCGTGGTTATCAAGAGTCATCTTACAATGACTTTGGCTAAGCGAAATTGTCAAGTTCCTTAAACTTTTTGGTGGGTATGAATATTTCTATAATGTCCTCAAAGAACTTCCATATTTATATAATCTGCTATGTTAGCCTTCATTGTCATATGGTACCTCTTAGTTCTACTTCCTCTAAGGTGAGGCAAATGACTCTCAATCAATAATAGCAACACTTCATCAAAGCCAAGTTTCAGGAGTCCCGGAAGAGGAAACCCATTAAGGATCCTTTGGACGTCTGCTTTGACATTGTCACTTGGGAGTTGAGGAGCAAACGTGACAATAGCGCTTTATTCTCAAAATCGCTAATATGGTCAGCCACGGGGCCCTCGTGATGAATGCTTCCTGAGAAGTGTTCCCTACTAACGACTTTTCTATTTCTAATATTATTATAGACCAATTTTTTTTAGGCCGTTATAATGCCAAAAGGAGGAATTATTGGCCTACTTACTGCGTTGGGCCTCACAGCTCAATTTGCTAGTGGCCAACTCGAACCCGACTGTAACCCACTTCAAGCGGATTGTCAACCGCAGCAGGCTTTATCAAATAATAATTATTATATTGATTTCACGAAGCAGACAAGCCTACCGCAAGACTGGATCATTGCGAATGATGAGGCTGTCAATTTCACTTCAAATGGAGCAGAACTGGTCTACGCGAAGCAAGGAGATGCCCCGAGTATATGGACCACATTCTACATGCTTGGTGGCCGCTACGATGTCGAGATGAAGATTGCTCCTGGCAAAGGAGTCATTAGCAGCGCGGCGCTATGGTCAGATACTCAAGACGAAATCGATTATGAATTCTCAGGTAATCAGTTTGGTCAGACACCCTTTCCGCCTAAAGATGGGATGTGGGGCGTTGAGACCAACGTCTTTGCACAGGGAAAAATGTGGGATGGCGCGGCTACTTATCAGAAGGACTCGTATAAGCCAGCAGAGCAATTCCACAAGTACTCTGTGGAGTGGGACGAGGATCATGTAAACTGGTATGTCGACGATAAAGTTGTTCGTACCATCCAGGCCAAGGACACTCCCCGCGGTTTCACCTTTCCCCAATCTCCGATGAAGCTCCAACTTGGTGTATGGGGAGGAGGAGATCCAAGCAACAGCTATTGGACTAAGCAATGGGCTGGGGGCGAGATTGATCTGAAAGACGCTCCTTATACTATGTACGTGAAGAGTGTCAGTATCACGAACAAGTATCCCGCCTGCCAATACCGGTACAATGATAAGGTATGTAAATCGACCATGCAGTATGATAGCTTTACTAATAATTCGTAGAGCGGGAAGATTAGCTCTATTGAGAAGATTACCGATGGCTGTACCTCTTCACAAGCGTCTAACCCGGCAAGACTCGTCAAGAAGGACTATCCGGTTAGCCCACCAAGTTCAGCAGCTACCGAAGCTGAGACTGGCTATCCCACATCTGTCGGCTATCCTACGTATGATGCTAGCTCGCTTACCGATAGCCAAACATTCACTTCTGCTCAATCTCCCAGTACATACGAGGCTAGTCCACCTAGTAGCCATTCGACTGCCTCTTCTCCTGCCTCTTCTCCTGTCGAGTACCCCACGTACCCAGCTAGCTCGCCATCCACGAGCCACTCGTCTACTGTTGAGGAAGGATATCCTACTTCTAAGGCAGAGCCCTCTTCTAGCAGTCAATCGTCTGCATCCATTCCCGTTGGATATCCTACATCCCAGCCTGGATCGTCGTCTGCTACTGTCCATTCGTCTACTTCTTCACTTATCGAGTCTTATGAAACGTATCCTGCGGCAAGTGTGTCATCGGCTAGCCATTCGGATTCATCAACTTCTCAGTCGGTAGAGGAACCTGCAACTTCGTCAACGCACATTTCGTCTGCTACGATCTCCGACGGATATCCGATGAGTCCCCCTGCGAGTAGTCAGTATTCGACTAGTTCGCCGAGCAGCAGTGGATATCCAATGAGCCCGCCAAGTAGCAGTAGTAGTGGATTATTAAGCAGCCTGAGCTCGCTCATCTTAGGAACCAGTAGTAGTACGTTAGCTGTGTCTAGCTCTAGTGAGATTAAAGATACTTATCCTACGGCCTCTTTATCTACGTCTGCTTCTACCCCCGCCACCACCTCCAGCAGCAGCAGCACCGAGGCGGTTAGCTCAAGTGGCTCTTTAAGCTCACAAGTATCAAGCTCCGGGTATCCTGTTTCATCTTTTTCAGCATCTCACTCCGGAATTTCAAGCTCGGTAAGCGATTCCACGAACATTTATTCGATGTCCTCTGGTGGAGCCACTATATCTACGATATACTCAACAAATATCTACACCGTCACATCTTGCCCGCCAACTGTAACGGACTGCCCAGTTGGTAAGGTTACTACGGAGATAGTCTCTGTGTCGACAACAATGAGTTCTGCGACGGAGGCAGTAGGATCCACTCCAGCGACATCTAAGACGGATATTTCTGTGAGCAGTGCAACTCATTCAAGCTTGTCTGCAACCAGTTCCAACTCTTCATCAGCGCAAGAGTCCGCAAGTAAGACAGGGGCTTCTTCCCAGTCTTATCAGACTTATCAGACTTCCGGTCCCAACTCCTCTTCACGAACAATGCCGAGCACGTACAGTGTTAGTAGTGAAATTACCACGTCAATCATGTCTACCGTTTACTCAACGAATATTGTTACCATCACTTCGTGTCCTCCCTCAGTGACGAACTGTCCGGTTGGTCAAGTAACCACCGAAACAAAGTCCTTATACACTACTATTTGCCCGGTTACACAGACTGTCCTTGATGGTACGACATATGGTGGAACGGAGGTTGTAGGAAGCACCTCTCTGGCGTCGACGGGTTTCACTTATCCAACGAGTTCGTTCCACCCATCGTCGGTTTCGTCAGCTACTTCTAGCTTTAGCAGCGCACACCCTGTGAGTAGTTCGGTCAATTCGGTAGAAACAAGTTCTTCGGCACAGAGTTCTAGCACCGGTTATCCTGTAATCAGTTCAGGAAGCTCTGTTGGTACAATCTCTTCTCTACTCAGTTCCAGCAGTCACTCCTCTATGACCACACCGGCTGTTTCTGTTGGAACCAGCTCTTCGATACTTAGTTCTGGGGTTGTCTACCAAAACTCTACAGCCTATACCACTTCTGGGAGCGTCTTGGCAGCATCGTCGCAGACTTACTCGGCCTCTTCCGAAACTGTGTCAAGTTCCGTGACTAGGTTGACCACGTCAACGGTATATTCAACCAATATTTATACCATCACTTCTTGTGCGCCCGATGTTACGAACTGCCCCGCCAGGTTAGGTCAGGTTACAACGGAGCTTGTCTCCCTGTACACGACCATTTGCCCGGTAACCGAGTCACAGTCAACGGTCCAAGCGAGCTCTTCAGCACTTCCTGTAGCCTCTCAAACTTCGGCACCGTCTCAAACAATTTCGTCATACGTGATGCTGAACTCTACCATTTCTAGTCGTATCATGACAACATCTACTGTTTATACTAGTAGTATTTATACGGTCAGCTCATGCAAACCTGGTGAAGCTGAGTGCTCTTCCAAGATTGGCTCTGTCACAACAGAAACGGTTCCCCTCTATACGACGGTTTGTCCCGTAGAGGAGACTAAAACAGCATCGCCAGAGACTGCTACCAGTTCGGCGTCTTTAGGTAAATCGAGTGCTACTCAAGTCACGTCATCCTACGCAACGTCGTCTGTATCTAATTCTCAGGTCGAATCGAGTACTTATCAAGCTGCGTCATCGTCATCGTCATCTTATGAAACATCTACTCAATCTTATACAGCACCTGCGTCGTCTTATACGACATCGACAATATACTCGACTAAGATTTACACTGTTACCTCTTGTGCCCCAAGCGTCACTAACTGCCCTGCTAAAGGTTCGGTAACAACAGAAATTGTCGCTGTGTCTACCACAGTCTGCCCCGTGTCAGATAAGTCGAAGGGTGCCCCAGACACATCAGTTCCCGCCGCAACTGGGGGATCGCAGTATTCCACAGCCACGGTCACAATCAGTAACACCTTCAGTGGCTCGGTGATTGTGGTGACCTCGACCATTAGCTTCGTCGATACTCCAGTACCCCACCCGACCCAAGCAATTGGAACGGCCAGCACTGCAGGAACTGCCGCCATCGAGTCTAGTGTAGCCGAGATAACCAAACCGGCCACGACCGTGACACTTGGTAATTATTTCACAACGACCATTGAGTATGATACGATTACGCCACCACATGGCCCCCCAGCGTCGGTATCGTCCGGCGCTATTCCTACCAGCTTTTACATTACATCTTCACCAGCCGTCGACGTCCCGAGCTATCAGACGAGTGAAGCGTCTAGAACCGTAGGAATGAACCCTACCTCAGTACCTGTTGCCGTCAGCTCTGCTTCAAGGTCAGTCCCTCTCTCCTGCGTTTTAGCAATCGTCTGTTCAGTGTTTATTCGCGTCCTCTTGGGGTAAGTCAACTGACGGTGGTTTCCTGTCAGTTATCCTGTGTCACCGTCTTCCTCCGATGATACTACAACATTAACCTCCCACACAACGAACACCCATACGATATATCAGACCCGAACTACTCAGGTATCTGTCGCTAGCACATGTGCTTGCGATGCCCCGACCGTCACAGTTACTGTGACAAGCACTGTGCAGCCGCCTTTCCCAAGCGGTTACGCCACGGGTACGGCTCCTATTGATGCAGGAGCAGATACCTATCCGACAAGTGCACCTGGCGTAGTGCGCAAGTGGCTCAGGCGAGGTAATGATAACGGGGGTGGTCACGGACATTAATGAGGGATTAGTTTATACCGGTTGGCTCGGAACTCGTGTCGCATGTGATGCACACTCTCCTGTCGTGGCGTTTTGTTTATTGGTGGGATTTTTGGATTTGAAACGTTTGTACTGGATACAAATATAGGTTCTACCTGATGGGCAGGTATATTAGATATTTATAAAGATTTTACTGAACAGTCTCTTGACATGTTTTATCTGTGTGGTGTGATGTTCTAGGGATGGGAGACCTCTCACTGGCGAATATGGGAAGCCTTACCGCATAGTTCAGTAATCAGCTGATTTGTTAAAAGTAGTCCGTGGCCCTCGGTGGTTTCTTGAATAAATGATTATTCATCGTGGTCTCGTGCTGGCGTTATATCCATCTTATGTGAGAATTGTTCATGTCCATTCAGCCTTATCTCATCTCAGTGAAGCTCAGACCATTTATGCCTTAAGTTTTCTTAAGGATTGTGTTAAAGGGAATAAGAAAGTTACGCTTTAATTAGTTAATAGATTAAATTTGATTAGCTAAGAGTTGCGTAGAGTTGTATAGTTATAGTAAAGTGTAACCTTTAATTGGCTAAATATTAAATAAGGGATTAGTTAAGAATAAAAGTTAAAATTATAAAGGTGTAAGAAAAGGGATATTAATAATTAGTTAAGATTATAATTAAGAAGGAAAGATATTTATTATTTTATTATATTACTTATAATAAGATTATTTAATTAATTATAATATAATAATATTATTTATATTATTATTTTAAAAATAGTTATAAATTATATAATAAATATATTAAAATATAAATTATATATTTAAAATAAGGTTTATTATATAATATATTTTAATATATTTTATTAATAATATATAATTATTCTTATATATTATAATAATCCTTAAAGATTTTTTTTATAAGTTATTTTAACCTTTATATATTAAATTTTATTATACTTAATAATTATAAAAATATAAAATAATTTATATTAATAAATAATAATAAAAAAAGCCCTTTTAAACTTATAATATAAAATAATTATATATATATAATTATAAAATTTATATCTTTTTTATTTATAAATTAAAAAATAAAATTAACAAAATTAATTAAATATATTTAATTTTAAAACTTATAGTTTATAATTATAAAAGCAAAAGTTAATATAAAGCTAATTTTATTAAATAATCTTAAAAAAGTATTATTTAAACTTTTAATAATTACTATCTTTTTTAACATAATAGGAAAAAGTTTAAGATATAAATTATTAAAATATAACCTTTAAATATTATTAAATAATAATAATATTACCTTAAATAGTTTAATATAAATTAGAATTATTAAATTAATTATAAATATAATATTATTAATATTTAAAATAAATTCCTTAATAATATATTAAATATTATTAATAACTTTTAAACCTTAATAAATATTTTTTATTATATTAATAAACATTTTCTTTATAAATGTTAAATAGGCTAATACCTTTAATAAAAAATTATTTATTATTTAAAATATAGCTTTAAATATAATAGCCTTATTTAAGGATTTTAAATAATATTTAAATAAAAAAATATAAACTTTTTATTATTATACTTTTATAAAAGCAATAATAGCTTAAAGATTTATAATATAATAAACCTTATTTATAAAAATAATAGTTTTAAAGTTATAATTTAATAAGATTTGCTCTTTTTTTATTACTTTAAAATTTAAAACATATTTATCCTATTTAATTTAAATACCACCCCTTAAGCATTTTAATAAGAAATTAAGGATAATATTTATAATCTTTATTTATTAATTAAAAATAATAATAAATATAAACTTTAGTTATAATTAATAGTTAAAATAATAAATATTATCCTTTAAATAATACTTAAATAGCTAATTAAATACTATTGCCTTTTTTTTACTTATAAGTTTATTAAGGTATAATAAAGATAAACTTATAATAAATTTAAATTAATAAAAGTTACTATATAAAATAATAATAAAGATATTATTAAAATCTTTATTTAAGCAATTATAAGCTTATTATAATTACTTATATATTTTTAATAAATTAAAGCTAAGCATTATACTATATTTATTAATAACTAATATATTAATATTTTTTAAAATAATAGCTTTTTTTAGCTATACTTTTTAAAACCTACTAATAGTAAATATTTTTATTATTAAATAAATCGTAATATTATTAAAATATATATTAATATATTTAAATATAACTATTATTATAATTTTCTTTCTTATATTTTTATAATTTAACGCTTTAATTAAGGTTTTAATTATAACACTTTTCTCTATTTCACCTTTACCACTTAAATAATAAAATAGTTAATAATAACCATCTTTATTTATTAATAAATAATTTATCCCATTAAACTTACACCTATTAACTTTATTAAAATGCCATAAAATAATATTTAATAAAATAAATTATTTCTCATTTAAATACTTTTTCTTAAATATAATTAATATAACATTTACTTAAATTTACCTAATATTATATTTAATATTTAAAATTATTACTTTACCAACTATATTTTTTAAATTATTAAAAGATATATTATAAATATGTAAATTATAATTTATTCTTATAAGGTTTTTATTTATACACTATAATAAAATAAGATTTAAATAATCCTTATAACTTTATTAAAGCTTATTTACTTTACCTATTATCTTTTAAAGCTTATTATTATTTATATTATTTAACTTTATTTTTTATTTTCTTACCATTTTTGTAATTATATTTTTAATATATTAACTATCACATGAAAATAATATAATATTACCTTTTAAACTTTAAATTAAATCTTTAAAAATATTAAGCTTTAAGGTTAAAAGTAAAAAAGAAAGCTTTATAATTATATTAATTTTAATAAATCTAATTAAGCCTTTTATAATATTTTTAAATAAGCCATTTTTATATTAAAAAAAGATATTAAAAAAGTTATTAAAGCTAAGAAAAAAAGCCTTAATTTTTTCAAATTCTTATATCTTAAGATTAATATCTTTCTTATCATTTAAAGCTTAATTTAAATCTTTTTTATACTTAAGCTTTACATTATAATCCATTTTATTACCTTTAAATTAAGCTTTTTAAATTTTCCTATCCTTAGTTATATTCTCTTTACTCTTTATTAATAAATTAAGGTTATTATTATAAAACCTAACTTAACAAAGGATATTTTAAAATAAACATTTTTAAATTTTTAAATAAAAATTAAATTTTAATAAAATAAAATTATCCTAAAAAATAAATAAAGCAAAGCAAATGATAAATATTTAATAATATATAATTTTATCTTTAAAGGCTTATAAATAAATCTTAATTAATATAAGGATATATATATCCTTTTTTAATAAAATTTGCTAATAAAACCTAGACTTTTTTAAATTATTTTTAAACTTCACAAATTTATTTATCTATTTTTTAAGTTTTAATTTAATTTTAATAATTAAAGCATAATCATATAAACATATATATTAAAACATAAGACTATAAATAATATAAGTATCATATATAATTAATTATATACTTATAAGAAATAAAAACATTATTACCTTATAATTAAATTATTTCTTATTATTAAAGGCCTTAATAATTAACTTTTAAATATATAATCATTTTTAATAAGCTTATTAAAATATAATATTTATATTTATATAATTTTAATTATTATTTAATAAATAATACATAAAATAATTAAGGATATAATTATAAATATTTAAAAATAATAACTTTTAATTAAAAAAGATTTAATTTGTTATTTTTAATATTAAACTTTAAGTAACCTTTTTAAAATTATTAAAATTAATAAAAGAAAATACTTTATACTTAATTTTTAAAATAAATTAAATAAAAGCTATTTATTAATAAAAAGGTTATTTATCCTTTATAATATAATTAATAATATAATAAATTAAAGAAATTACTTAACTTTAAATAAAAATTAAAATAAAATTATAATTATATTTTAACATAATAATTATAACTTTATTTTAACATATATAATTTTTAAATATATATTTAATTTTAAAAATACTTTTATTATTTAAAAACATTTTTAAAATTAAATTTTATAACTAATTAAAACAATACCTTTTTTTAATTTTAGCCTATTATTTCCTTCCTCATTTATTTTTCTTATATTTATAACATATTTAAATATATTAATAAATTTAAGTAACCATAATAACAAATTATGTTTTATCTTTTTATTCATTTTTTAACTTAACAAGGTTAATTTCTAACTTTTTAAAAGGAAAAAAATAGTTTTTATTATAAACTTTATACTTTAATACTTCCTTATTATAACTTTCTTAAAAATATTTATTAATTTATTTTAAAAACTTTTTAATATTTAAGTAAAAATATAAACTATAAAATATTTTATCTATATAATTTTTTAAACTAATATTATTAAAGTATTAAAAAAAATTATATAAATAAAAGAAATTATAATTATTAATTTTAATAGATTTATAATATATATTAATAAACTTAAATATCCTATTTTTATTTTCTATATAAATAATTTTATTAAAAAATACTATTATATAATTATAAAACCATTAAATAATTATAATAAAATTTTAATTTATTTCTTTAATAATAAGTTAACAATTTTTAAATAGGTATTTTTTTAATACTTTTTTAATATGTTAAATATATTAATTATTATAAAATTTTTAACTTATTTTAACATATATAGGACTAATTAAATCATTAAGGTTTATTATAAACCAAATAATAAAAAGCTTATTTTTTATAATTAAACTTTAAAGCTAGTTATACTAGTTATACTTCTTTTTACTTAATAAAAATTACTATTAATTATATGTAAATATTTCCTTTATAAATCTTTTTATATAAGGATTATTAATTAATTAATATTTTTCTAACTTATCTTTTATGATAAAAAGTTTTAATATAATAATGGATTTAAAAATATATTAAACCTTAATAAACTTTAAGCTTTTTAATAATATATGACTAATCCTAATGTTATTATCCTTTATAATATAATTAAATATTAAAAATAAAAAGATTAAATAGGTAATAGCTATGGCTTTATATTAGTATAACTTAATAAAAGCCTATTTAAAAATGTTATTAACTTATAAACATATTTAAATAAAAAAGATATAATATTATATTTTTTATAAGAAAAGTTTTTCTTACCATTTTAACTTAAAGCTAATTTCTTCTCTTTAATAACTAATATTAAACTACCCTATTTATAAGATAAAATCATAATAAATATAGATAAGAAATATTTTAAGTTTTAAATATTTAAGAATTAATAACTTAACTTAACATAAATAAATACTTATTTATTTAAAGTTTATTACTTTATAATATTCTTATTATTTTTACTATCTTTACTATTTTTTCCCTTATATAATTTTTATTTAAAAAATTATTAAATAAAATTTATTATTTAAATATCATTTAATTTATTACCTATAATAAAAAAAAGTATTAAAGAAGTTAATATAATTACCATATTATTAATAATACTAAAGTTAATATTATTACTATTAAAAAAAATAAAAGCATTTACTAACTTATTTTTATGCTTTAAAGTTATTTCTTACATTTTATTATATGCCTTAACTAACTTTTACTTAGAAATTTCCTTTAAATCTAATCCTAAATTAAACTCTAATACCAAATCTAAATTAAAATTAACCCTAAGGTTAAATAATATAATATCTTTAATCTTAATATTAGATTTTATATTCTTATTAGAAAATATATCACTATTATATATTAAATTTTAATCATATTAATACAAAATATAAGAAAACCATTTACCAAATTTTATATTTATATTTTAAATATAAATCAAACTCTATACTAAACTTAATAATATAATTTTATCTTTATTAGCCTATTCCTTTTAAAACTTATTATTAAAAGAAATATTATAATATAAATAATTATTTTCCTTTAACCATAAAAAAGCTTTTATTATAATAAATTTATATAGCCTTAAAAAAGGCTTTAAAACATCTATTTCAAGCTTATTAAAGCTATACTATATAATATAAAAATTATTAATAATATTTTTTATTTTCTAAAATAAAATTTTTATAATAAAAAATAAATCATTTATAATAATAATAATATAACCTATTACTTTATAATAATCCTAACTATTAAGTTAATTAAATAATAAGTCTAATATAATTTTTATAATAAAACCAAATATATATTCTAACAAAATAAACCTTTCCTTTAAAAGATATAAATTCTTTAATTTAAAAGGATATAAATAAATATATAATATTAAAAATATACTTAACCTATAGTTTTTAAGAAGTTACTTAACCTTAAAATATAATACATACTTATTATAAACCTTTATAAGCTTACTATTATAAAGAAAATACTTAAAATAATTAAATTAATATAATAAGTTTTTATTAATAAATAAATATAATAATAAAACCTTATAAAATGAAGTTTACAACCCTTTTATTAAGCAATATAAAAAAAATTTTTAGGATTATAAATCTAATTTATTCTTAACATATTAAATTAAATATAATTAATATTAATTTAAAAGAAAATTTTTTAAGATTTAAATTTTCTTTTAAAAATTAGAAATATATTAAATCTTTTAATATATACTAATAGGCTTAATAAATAAGCTAATATAAAACTTAAAAAGCTTTTTATTATATTTAGCATTAAAATTATTTAATAAGGCTTTTAAAAACCCTTATTAAAAAGAATAATTATTAAAAAAATTAATTAACATCTTATAACATTTATATTTCTTAAATATTTTAAAAATAGGTTTAAGATTAAAAATTCACTAATAAATTAATATATAAAAAAGAGATTTTAATATAATTAATAAAAAAATAAGTTTAAAAAGAATTAATTTATAAAATAAAAAACTTAATATAATTAATAAAAGAATAAGTTTAAGAAAAATTAATTTATAAAGAAAAATATTTAATATAATTAATAAAAGGATAAGTTTAAAAAGTATTAACCTATAAAGCAAAGAATTTAATATAATTAATAAGGGGGTAAGTTTAGAAAAAATTAGCCAATAAAAATTAAAATTAAAGATTTTTAATTTAAAATTAACTTAACTAAAAATATTTTTAGGAATAATTAATTAAGAAATATTTACTAAGGAAATATTTAACTAAAACATAATAATAAATATAATATAATATATTAGGATAATTAACCAAATAAAATTAATAAATTATTTATCTTTAAAGGTATTATAAAAATAAAATAAAATGAAATATTATTATAAAAGAAAATAATTTATTACCATATAAATATTAAATATATATATATAATTAAGCAAAAAAAAAATACCTTTAAAGCTACATAAGAAAATAACTACTTATATATATATAATTTTAATATTTATTAGCAAAAGTAACTATTATTAATATAAATATTATATATTAAAAAGAATAATACTAATTAATAACTATAATATATATTAATAAAGATAATATAAATTAACAAAAGTAATATTTATTAGTAAAAGTAATATTTTTAAAACATTATAAAAAGGAAAGATTTAAACAATTATATACCTATATAAATAATATAAAATTTTAACTTAAAATATATAAAATATATATACTTAAACTTCCTATTTATTCATTTATAAACCTACCACCCATTCCTAATTAAAAATTTCTTATTCCTTTTATTTATATAATTATTAAAAGCTTTTAATCATTAATATTAACTATTATACTAAATACCACCTTTTATTATAAATTTACTAACAAATCCCTTTACCTTTATTTAAATTAACTAAACCTTATAAAAATTTAAAGATTTAAAATTAAATATTATATTTATTATAATTATAAAAATAATTAAATATCGTAAAAAAAATAACTCTTTAATTAAATATAACAATTACATCCTTATCCTAGGTATATTTATAATTTTACCAAATATAAATATAAAAATTAATATTAACTTATATTTAAAATAAAGCCAGCTTATAATCTTAACATATATTTTCCATTTAATAAATATTACTTTTTCCTAAGATAACATTATTAAAATTATAAAGCTTTTATAACCTTATATAATTTATATAATTTAAAAAAAAAACCTAGAAACAAATAAAACCTATAATATATTTCTTATAATCTTAACAAATATTATTAAATAATAAACAATTTATATTAAAAATAATATAAAAATAAAAAATACTAATAATTTATATTTATAATTATTTAAATCTTATAATTAAAAATAAATATAAACCTTTTATTTAAAAGAATAAAATTAATTATTTATTTAAAAAATATATTTATAATATATTAAATAAAAATATCCTTACCCTTAACTTAAATATAATTACTTCATTTCTTAAATATAATAAATTTATTAAATTATAATTTTATTTTAATTTTAACCCAAAATACCATATTAAAAATACCCTTTAAAAAAAACCTTACCAATTTTACATTTTTTTAATATTTAACAAATTTACTTAATAATATCATAATTAAATATATAAGGATAACTAATTTAAAATAATAAATAAAAAGTATATTAATTTTATAAGACAAATTATTAGCCAATTTTAAAACCAACTTATTAAAAAAGTAAAATACAAACTTAACACGCCTATTAATACTTATAAAGTCCTAATTATTATCCCTTTAAATATTCTTTTTAAAGCTAATAATAAATAAGTAAAATTATAAAAAGGAAATCTTATTATATCTTAGGCAAAAATAATAATTTTAAATTATAGAAAAAAACTTAAGAAGAAAATAAAATACTTTATATATAATGTAACAAAAATTACTATAAATATATAATAAAGCAAATTTACCATACCTATATAAAATAATAAAAATAATAATATTTTTATTTAAAATATATTAATATATAAATATATTTAAAAAAATTAATAAAAAAGTTAAGATTATTATAAAATATAGCTAAGATAAGTTAAATAATATAAATTAATTTAAAAATACTTAATAAAAATAAAAATATAATATACTTAATATAATAAATAATATAATAATTTATAATTTAATATCTTTTTTAATAAATAAATACTTATATAATATATAACTTAAAATTATTTTATATAATATAATATTTATAATAAAAGAAAAGATATAAGCTTATTAAAATTTCCGTTTTAATATTTAATTAAAAAAAGAAATATTATTTTTAATACCTTTTTTATTATTTAAAATAAAAATATAAGGAACTTTAAACTTAAATTTATACTTAAATTAACTATTTTATTTAAAGAATAATTTATTTTTAATAAAAATTAGCTTATTTTTATTTAAGCTTAATTATAAGCGTAAATAATAAAACTTTATAACATTATTCTTACTTATTAACAAAAACTAAATCTTTTTATAAAAAAGGTTTAAATTATTTAAAAGATTATTAAAGAAATTATAAAAGGAATATAAACTAAAATTATAATCTTTAAACTTAATATCATTATTAAAACATTTTATTTAATTAATATAAACCAAATAAATAAAGTTTATATTATTAATTTTATTAACATTAAACTCACTAATATTAATATCGCTAATATTAAAGTTATTAATATTAAAAATATTATTATTATTATTACTAATATTAAAAGTAATATTTTTCATATTTAAAACTTTAATAACTTAAATAATTTTAAAATCCTAATAATTATATTTTTTACCCGTAATACCTTTAATTTAGTTACTAATTACTTTACTAAATAATTAAAAAAGCAATTAAACTAAAAGCACTTTTTCAATTATTTTATTTTTTATTATATTTTAAAAAAGTATAAAATACTTAATATTCCTATTATTATTTAAAAAAAACATAATAACATTATTTATAAATAAAAACTAATTAAACTAAATAAAAAAAAATTTAAAAAAATATTTAATAAATAAAATAAAAATATTATAATATAATAAATAAATTTTCATATTAAAATTAGTAAATTTCCTTAAAGGATTTAATATATAATAAATTAAATATAAATAATTCTTATTCTTAAAGTTAAGCTTAAAAATAAAAATAATAATATTTAAATCTTAAAGAATATAAATATCTTTATAAAAGAAAATATAATTTCTTTTATATAAATATATAAGTACACTTTTATTTAATAAAGTAATAAACTACCTTATATTATTTCTTTTAATAAAGATTTTTATTATTTAAAAAAAGATATAATTTAATTTAAAAATATTAACTTAACCTATAAAAAAATAAAAAATATAAATAAAATTATATATTAAAAAAACTTAAATAACTATTATAATAATAAATATATTAATAATATTAAATATAAAAACATTAATTATTAAAATATTAGGATATAAATCTTTTTATAATTTTAATAATTTATTTAAAAACTTTTAATAGTTAAAATAAAATATAATAAAATATAACTTCCTTATTAATAAATATTAATAATTTAATAAAATAAAAAAAATATATAATTTAACTTTTCTTATAACTAAAATAATAAAGATAATAAATATTAATTAAAACTATATAATCTTTAAATATATATTATATAGCTTTAAAATTAAATAATATAAATAAAAATAATTTAATATAATTTAAAATATTATAATCTTTATTATTTATTTATATATTATTAAAAATAATATAATATATAATATAAACTATATTATATAAAAATATATTATTATTAAAAACTTAAAAAATAATTAATAAAGTTAATAAGGTATAATTAAAATAGTAAATTTTAATTAATAATTAAAGTTAAATCTTTTAAAAATTATTAAAAAGTTAAATATAATAAAAAATATTTTTAAGCTTTATTTTAATAATAAAATTAATAAGCTTTAATAGTAATACTTAATATATTTAAAAATAATAATATTATAAAATATAAAAATAAAATATTTTAAATAAGAATAAAGTTAATCTTTTAATTAAATTATTAATAGTTTTATTATTATTATATTATTCTTTAAAATAAATTATAAATATCTTAAGTAATAATTTATTTATTATAAAATATTTAATTAGTTATAATAAAAGATATATATATTATAAAATACACTAATCGCTTTTAGCTTAACTTATCTTCTTTTAAAAAAGTAAAAAACTTAAGGATTTTATCTCCCCTTAAGGTGACCTCTAGTTTATGTACCTTCTCAGCCACAAACTCTTTTGATCAATCAGATGAGTTGCCACACCATGTGCCCCACAAATACATTTGGCATGGACCAATGGGTGTGGCTTCAGCGGGCGCAGCCCGCTAAACTTATTGAAGAAAGGTCTGAGCACTGAGATAACAGGTAAGAATAGACGTCCAGCTCCCTAGCGTCGCGTCGCGTCGCATCGCGTCTTTCACTCAAGCTTCTAATTCACCATCCATCTGGTATCCTGTATTTCACCTGTCCTGATCTACAATGGCAGATCAGGACCGGTCGGAGATTATCAGAAACAACCCCATCGGCGAAAGCCTTGATGCTTTTCTCGTCTTGTTCAATTCCCTTTGCAAGGCCAATCACATCTCTTGCTCGGATGCGATCCTTAATGAGCTTAGTGATGAAGGTAGGACGGGTGTATTAGCTTTCCTGGCACGCCTTTACTAACTAATAGATAGATATAAAGGGTCTTATATCTGGGTTTTTACTGATGCTTCAAAACCTTCCAGCTGCTCGACTCTTACGTTCTCGGACTCGCGGCCTTCTTCGAAGCGACCTTCTGCGGCTCGACCTCTCCCTTGATTCGGATGATCTCGATTTCAAACGTATTCAACCTCTTTTGCGAGCAATTATCAATAAGAAATCCGACGAGGAGATCTGGACACAAGTATATCATGCCGTCGCTGAACCCACTCCATCTACCCCTCCATCTAACCGACCCCCCACGTATAATGGAACAGCTGTTAAAGCAAGCTCGAGCCGACTAGCCAATAGTGAGATTCGCAGCGTCGTTGAAGGGGAACTTTTCTACGAGATCAAGGACTGTACCTTTCGCGACGTGAAAGGTTTCTGCGACAAATTTTTTTGACTCCGGGCGTTGGCGTGAAGAACAAAAGAAGATGCTGGAGGTGCTGATGGCAGAGCACGATGGAAGTAAGTGGGCGACATTCCCATCTATTCCTGACGAGAGTTCAATCTGGAGTTGGCTTCGCTCGCTAGAAGATTGCACTTTAGCTGATGCACCATATAAGCTCTATACCACCTATGGCCATAACCAGTCCAAGGAATGGAAAGCCCAAGTAGATATCTTCTTCCAAGTGCCACACACCGTATCAAGCGACAACTATGAGTACAAGGACGTCCTTGTAGTTGGGGAGCAAAAGGAGACCGATGACCCAGGTCGGTTTAAGGCGGATCTCCTTTAGCTCACACGTCATGTACGAAGCGTCTTCACGGAGCAACCTACACGTCGATTCGTTCACGCATTCACCCTCTGTGCCTCTACGATGGAGCTATGGGTCTTTGATCGATCCGGGGCATATAGCTCAGGACCATTCGATATTCATAAAGAGCCAAATAAATTTGCGAGCGCTATTGTTGGTTACGCCACAATGGATAAGGACGCTATGGGCTTAGATACATTTATTGAACAGAAGAATGGGGGTAATGTTAAATTCGATGATTCCTGTGGCAAGAAGAGAGGGATATATAAGGTAGCTATGTCACATTAGACGACGTGAATGGCTGCGAAACGAGAATCACATTAGGAAACCAGATCGTAAGTCAGAGGGCTGTCGTGTGTCGGGGGACCACGTGCTTCGAAGCCCGAAATACCCACGAGTCCCAAAAGAGTTACGTCGCCAAATTCTCGTGGGTATCCGATAAGCGGAAGCCAGAGGCGGAACAACTAAAGTTAGCAGCGGAGAGAGGCGTCCAAGGGGTCGCAAGGGTTGTGGCACATCGCCAGATCACCACTATTCGCGAGCTACGGGAGGGCCTAGAGTTTCGAGAACGTCACCGATTTCAAGATGACGGTGATCATTTCGACAATTGGCCATCAGCGACAGCAACAAATACCTCAGGTCGAAAGCAGAAGTCATCATCCCATTACGCATCCGGCATATCTGGGTCTAAGAGGTGGCGATCCAACAGTCAGGAATCAGAGCTAACCCAGAACCCAGATAGCAAGCTGCTAATCAACAAGCCCAAGCCTAGCCTATACAACCATGGCGAAGATTTATGGGAGAACAGGATATATTCTTGTCTTATCATCTCCCCTGTTGGGAGAGTGATTAACGACTTCAATACGATTAGTGAATTGTTACAGGCGATACGGGATGCGATCAAAGCACATCAGTCTCTGTACAAGACAGGCAGAATTCTGCACCGCGATATCTCATCAAATAACATCATTATTACGAAACCCGACACGGCGGATGGCTTCAAAGGCATGCTCATTGACCTCGACCTGGCGAAGGTGAAGGACACCGGCCCGAGTGGCACGCGGCATCAGACAGGCACGGTGCAGTTTATGGCCGTAGAAGTGCTGCGCAAGGTTGACCATACCTACCGGCACGATCTAGAGTCGTTTTTCTACGTTCTGATCTGGATGTGCGCACGTCAATCATGGAATAAGGGATTCACTGGTGTAAAGGGTGCGCCTAGGAATTGCCCTCTTCGGCGTTGGGAGATTGGAACACCTGGAGATATCGCCCATGCTAAACAAGCCGATATGACAGTGAATGGGCTCGAGGGGATTATGCAAAGATTTCCAGACGCATTTCAACTGGATGTTATCAAGAAACTTTGTCTGGCCATCCGCAAGAGATACTCTTCCCCCTGGATAAGGAGGACAGAATGAACTTCGGGACTCCTACAGGAGACCCAGACAATCTTTATAAACCTATCATTAAAGCATACGACGATGCTATTAATGGTTTATAAAGTTCCTTGCATGCTTTTACGCCGCACATAATTCAGGTATTGACCCAGGTGGCGTTTTTCTCAAAAGAAATATGCCTGACTTAAGTTTCCGACACCTGGGATAAGCTTCTCGGGTTAGCTTCGCTGCCGAGAAAAAGGCTTTACAGGTTGTCATATTAATAAAAGATGGCTAAGACCATTGCGTTCTATAAGCCCTGAACAGAGGATCCTATGCCTATTTGAAACAGGGGATAAGCTATCACGTAAGTACTCCCTCACAAGAGGACATGCCGTCTGTAAATATCAAGTGGAACCGGGTCCTTGTAACCCTCGTTCGTTAAAGATTCTTACGTGATACGGCTACTACCAAACTGGAATCGCCCGACGCACGTTGCCGCCTGATTCGGTTAACCGCTAGATAAAATTATCTTCAGTATGCACGTCTGACAGCTACGCAAGCAGTGCCACGCCAAAGTTCAATAGGACCGAGCTCGGAACGAGGGAACCAGCTCTGATGATAGCTGTATACCTCCTATCCATGAGTAACTCAAGTTCGGTGCATTTTTCATTCCCGTTATATCCTCGTTCCTTCAACCGACGGCGGTCCGTCGCTCTACCCCACAGCACAGACGCTATATCCAATCAGCTTCGTCGCTCTCCGTTTCTTCTACCTATATATATAAAGCTGAAGAAAGTCAACGGCAATGCCGGCCGGAGAATTATATGTCTTAGACTCAAAAAGCGAAACACCATGCTTCATTGCATCGTACATGCTAGTCCTAGTAGGGGTTTGGCTGACCCTGAACGGTAATCCGTGCCGATAACTGCTTCCGCAAATATCAGCCCTACGATGTCGACAGGGAGCCATTACGTGGACAGGCCTATTTAACAACCGGGCCTTATCAGTCGCTAGTTCGTATTAGAGACGCTGGTAGAAACTCAATAGATCTAGACCATAAGCAAAGAAGTGCTGTTTTCCACTTCCAAATTGTCGGGAACTAGTTGTTGTTAGCTTCTACTGTCCATTGCTCTTAACTGCATGCGATATAATCATGTCTGGCGTTAGAAACATAACAGTTCCATGGGTGCCGCTCGATGAATTCGATTGGTCCTTTGCCCGGACCGGCCCGTTGCCCTGGAATCTGACAGTCTGGTAGGATACTTCGGATCCGGCTTTTTCATACTATACGAGACTAACCCATGGATACCAGGTCCATTATTGCTGTCTTCACGGCTCTTCCTATCTGGACGACTGTCGAACTAACATTCTGGGTCTTCTATACTTTCGAGCGCTGGCGTGGGGTGTATTTCTGGTCTGTATTAGGCACAACGTGGGGCGTGACGATTCATGCTGTTGGTTTCGTTCTAAAATTCTGCGTCCCGGAATCTGGTTGGGTTCTGAGCACCGTTCTCTCCGAAATTGGCTGGGTTGCCGAGGTCTGTGGCTTCAGCATTGTCCTATGGTCGCGACTACACCTCGTGATCCCGTCCGGCACGCGCATCCTGCGCTATGTCCTCGCTATGATTATCATTGATGAGTTCGTGTTCGGCGTGCCGACCATCGTATTCCAATTCCTGATATCGAACCCAGCGACGCATGACGCGTATCTCCGACACATGGAGATTATGGAACGCATCCAGATCATGGCTTTCTCGGTTCAGGAGACCGTCATCTCGGCTATCTACGTGTGGGGCACGCTGCAGCTGCTCAAGCTATCGCTCAACACCAAGGCTAAAAACACTCTGGCTTTTCTCATCATCGTGCAGGTACTAGTCGTGCTTGCAGACGTGCTCGTCATCGCGCTTGACTACCTCGAATACTACACGCTAAAAGCCGTCTTGCACTCCTTCGTCTACGCCTTCAAGCTACAAGTCGAGTTCGTCGTCCTTAACGAGTTCAAGCATATTGCCAAAGGTGGGATCACTGGCGCTGGTGGCTCTCTTGGACTTGGAGTAGCTGGCGGCTTTTCGGCATTCAACAACAGTCCCCTTGATATGCCGAAGAATAGCGGTAGCCCCAGCCCGGTGCATAATAACTCCGGAGTGACGGTGGTGGCGTCTGCTAGGTGCGCCCCTTCGTCAAGGGCGGCTGGGTCGGACGTATCCGGGCAACAAAATGAGCACGTGGAGGAACCTGATGCTCTCGAACTGCAATACCTGGGGAGGTATGGAAGGGCTCTCTGAGTTTATTGAAGTTGAGCATCGCATTACATTTCTTTGCTATCTGCATGTCATTCGAACACCCCAATCTGTTTCTGCGGTTCTGTATAAGGTTGATTAATTGTTTTAGCGCTTATTTCCGGGCATTGGGAGGGCATTAGCATTGGGTGGGAGTTTGGGTTGAACGACAACTACTTTGTTGCTTTGAAGACGCTCGCCATGAGCAACCTATCTAAATAGGAGTACATTCTCTGTGCATTCAGCAAGGGGTTTGATTATTTAGGGACCTACCAAGTAGCCCCGAGCATGAAATATTAACACGTGGGTGGGCGCAACGAATGAAGAGTCCTATTTATAAAGAATCCTATTTCGTACTCCGGACCTTGCCCTGAGGTTACATAATCAAGGGATATTAACCTTAGAGGTAATCTACCTCCTTGAGTCTACGCAGCCCTCATACCCTACAACCTCGACTTGATTCTCCTGTCTTCCTCAGCTGTTTCTCATTGGTAACATCCTCATTTCAATATGGGATGCTTAAAGTTGTTCTAGTTACCGGAGCAAACCCTGGTCTGGGTTTCGCGGTTCTTAGTTTGGCTGGTGCCTAGGAGCTATCTATGATTTCTCCTATAATACCACGTGTTGGATCGACACCAACTGATTCTCGAACTAGAGCTTTAAACTGAACAATTTAGCGCTATAGAGACCAATAGATATATGGATATAGACGGATGTCGCTCAACTATACTGCTATCCCCCTCACCATTGAAACTTCTCCTTGACCAAATCCTCGGTCATCTTCCATAGTCTCTCAGCTCCTTCACTCGAGGTTGCCCAAGCAGTCGCCTTATCAGAAATCTGACAATCAATGAAGTAGACCCCATGATTCTCCTTGCCATCCCTAGCCTCAGGAAGTCCCAACTTAGGGTCCAACGCAGCCACAAGACTTGTCGCTGCTCCTGCGCCCAACGTCTTGAATTTAAAGGCCGCTTGCTCCCTCATGCGGTTAATAGCTTCCATCGTTGCCGGCGAAGCGTCCCTAGATAGCTCCGTCTCGATGATCCCCGGATGGCATGCCAAGCTCAGGATCCCGTGTTTGTCGTAGAGCCTCTTGTTCAGCGCGATGCTGAAGAGCACGTTCGCCACCTTGCTCTGGTTGTAGCCTTCGAGCGGGAGATACGATTTCTCTTCCGGATCTATAGCTCCCCATGCCTTGTGCATCGCGTAGTTGGGCTGTTCGTCCTCTGGGAGATCCTTGTTTTTCTTTTCGAAGGTAATGTCGCTCCATCTGATGTTGCGCGCCATGGTGGGTGAGAGTGAGGTGACGTTGATGATGCGCGTGTCTCCCTTCGGGTTGCTCTCTGCCGCTTTGATGAGTTTCGGCATGATCAGGCAGGTGAATAGAAAGTGTCCGACGTGGTTGGTTGCGAATTGCATCTCAAGACCATCCTCGTTGATTGTGCGTTCGGGGAGGTTCATTACGGCGGCATTATTGACAATGATATCAACTTTTGGCACGTCTGACCAAGACAGAAGCTCGGCGGCAGCAGCTCGGATGTTTCTCTGAGAGGAGAGGTCAAGAGTCAAAGGACGGTAGTCTACATTGGGAAATTGGGCTTTGAGTGTGTTGATGGTCTGCTGGATTTTGGATGGGGTGCGGCTAGCAAGGATGAGATGGGCTGGAGATTGCGAAGCCTATATGATATCTACATGAGCAGGTTGCAAGCTTCAAGGAGGATAAGGACCTACAAAAGCCTGAAGAGTTGAGAACCCAATCCCTTTTGGATTCGCACCTGTCACTAGTATGGTCTTGCCTTGAATTCTTTTAGCAAAAGCTTTAGCGACTTCTAAAGCCTCTGTATCATGGCCAAACTCAGGATGTGTTGTAGCTGTCATTTTGCTGCTGGCGTATTGCCACACGCTTACAGAGTATAAGGGAGGAAAGTGTAGGTAGATATTCCGAATGGTGGGGGATCGCGATGATTCAAACTATCAAAGAACCCTCAGCATACGTCTACAACTCTTCATTTATATTTTCTTCATTATCCATACGACCACTCTTATCTCCTTCTCGGCGCCGTGAATTGGTGGATGAGGTCATGATGATTCCCGTCTTCTACATCCATTCGCTTGAGCTTTCCTATCCCCCTCTGATACGGAGGTGGATTTAACGGAGTTAGTTGTGACACCCTGCAAAGCCGTATCTGGGCTGTAGAAACGGGCACTTTCATGACCCGATTGATAATGCAGCCATATTATAAGGCCTCGGGATTAACGATGTGATATTAGAGAAAAATCCGATGCGCGAACGGGACCTATAATGTTACTATGGTACGCTACCCGCGCATTCACCCCACAAATGGCTAGGTTAGTGTGTCAGGGGAATATGAAGGCTAAAATGGAGAGACATGTTTATAGCACTTTGCGATCATGAATTCTTGTCTTTAATCAAGATCTTTAGCTGCAGGGTATCAACGCTAGGAGGAGGGAGCATGATGTTAGCCAGCGTTGGGCTTATCCCAGAATCTACGAAGAGCATACTATTCACATTTCAATACACCAATTGGATTAGCAATTCTAATGACTCGTTGTTTTATAATAAGAAAAGGCCATATTATAAGATTTATAATGCCTTGTCCAGGCCTTGTCTTTGACGGTCGGCTTCAAGTATCAGGTCTGTGTAACGTCAAATAGGGGGAGGACTTTCCAACAGGCAAATACCTACTTAAGGTACCTATACCTTAAGGTAGTATTTAAGTCGATCTTAGTTCGTGTTCAACATTTCGGGTCTTGTATAGTTCTCATGCTAATCCGTGTGGTCTTCCGCTTTTTTGTTTCTTATCATTTGAATAATTTATTAATTAAATAGTTTAAATTTTATTCACTTTACAAATAACCTTAAGGTTAGTTATCGAACGGT
The DNA here is from genome assembly GCA_002120335.1 of Hypoxylon sp. EC38. NCBI lineage: Eukaryota > Fungi > Ascomycota > Sordariomycetes > Xylariales > Hypoxylaceae > Hypoxylon > Hypoxylon sp. EC38. The sequence continues at coordinate 181,468 of KZ111253.1, read as the reverse complement.
AGTTAATATTAAAGAATTCGCTAAACTATTAAATCATTTTAATTATTTATTTAAACTATATAAGGAATTATATATATATATAAAATATTATTATATATAATATATATAATAGTTTAATAAATATATATAAAAACTAAAATAATTTAATCGCGATAATTAAATTTATTAATATTAAAATTTTAATTTTAATTAGTTTTTTCTTATAAAAAATAAAGTTTATAAAGTTATAAGTATTATTAATAGCTAAGGTTTTAAAAGCATTATTTATAATTAAAATTTTTAAAAATAATATTAATAATAATTAAAAAAAAATAAGTAAAAAAGGTAATATTTTAATTAAAAATAAAGTTTATAATTATTAAAAATATTAATTAATTAAGCTTAAGTTAAACATTTAATAAATAACATATTATTATAATATATTAATAATAATATTAATTAATATTAATAAATAAGTAATATTTAATATTATTTAAATTAAATATTAAAGCTAAGCTAACTTAAATTTAAATATTAATTTAATAAAAAAGTAAAACTTAACATTATTTAATTTAAAATATTAAAGTTAAGCTTATTTAAGCTTAAATAATATATTAAATAATAATATTAATATTACCTTATTTAAAACCTAAGCCTTAAATATTTAAATTATTAAAGCTAACTTATTTATATAAAATAATAATAATATTTTAATCTATTAATTTTAAAGGGATAATTTTTATTATTTTAATAAAGCTTAAACTACGAGTTTAAAAATCTTTATACTTACTTTGCCACAAAATTTTTAAGCTAATTAAAAAGGATTATAATCCCTATAAAAATTTTTAAATATATAGTTTAAAATAACTTAGCTTAAATTAACATTCCTTAATTATTAACTTTTTTATTAACTTTTTTATTAAATATATATTAAATTTATATTTATTTAATTAAATAAATATTAAATATTAATTATATTAAAAGGATAAAAAAGCTAATAATTAATTTAAATATAATTTAACATTATATAATAACTTTTAATGGCTTTTTAATAAAGCTTTTATTAAAACTTTTACTAAAACTTTTAGTGGTGTTATTTATAATATTTAATATTTAATTTTATTATAACTTTAATATTTATAATGTACTTAAATTATCTTTAATTAATTAATAAAAAAAACGAGGAGTTTTATATGTTAAATATTTTACTTAAGGATATTTTTTTAAAGGCTATTTAATATGTGGTTATTAAATTATAAAGCGATATAAATAAGGTATTTTATTATGTTTAAATTAGCGTTTATAATTAAAGAACTTTTTTTCCTTAATGGCTATAATATAGCTAAATTTAGCTTAATAAATATAAAAAAAAGATAAGGAGTTTTACATTTTAAATATTTTGCTTTAAGATGTTTTTTTAAGGCTATTTAATATATGGTTATTAAATTATAAGGTGATTTATATTTAAATAAATAGCATTTATAACTGTGAAATTTTTTAACCTTAACAGTTATAATATAACTAAATTAACCCCGATAAATACTAAAAAAAAATAACGAATTTTATATGTTATTTATTTCGTTTTAAAATTATTTTCTAATAATATTTAATTATAATTATTAAATTATAAGGCTATTTAAAAAGAATATTTAAAAAAGTATATTTAATTAAGAAATGTTAATCCTTACTAGTATAACTTAAACCTTAATTCGATTATTAAACCATAAGTGCTTTATAAATATAATGGCATAAACTAATAGTTATAGCTTAATAAACGTAACACGCTAATAATCGAATTAAAGATTTAAGCATTAAAATAAAATTTTTATAAAGTTAAGGTTTAATTTTAACCCTTTTAAATTAATAAGTAGGTTAACTTTAAATACTATTAAACCTATATTATTTTAACTCGAAAAAGTAGTTATAAAGTTAATTATTAAGCTTAATTTAAATAAGCCAGTTATAAAAAGTAATTAAAGCTTAGTTAAAAAGTAATCTTTTTAAACTTTATAATATATATAACTAAAATCTTTAAACTTAAAATTAATATTAACATTATTATTATTATTATAACTATTTCTATTTTTTTTTAAATAAATAGTTAAAATTTTTAAACTTAAAATTAATATTAATATTATTACTATTATAACTAATAGCCTTTTTACTAATAATAAAATCTTATATATTTATATTATTAATATTATATATATCTTTAATAGCCTTTTTATAACTAAACTAAAAACATTTATTAAAAGGTAAAAATAAATAAATAAAAGCTTTAATAAAGAGAATATTATTTATTAAGGATATAAATATTATATAAAAGTTTATAAACTACTTACTTAACATATTTTCATAAATATATATAATAATATTATATAACTTCGAAGTAAAAAAAAGTTAAACTATAATATTTTTTAAAATATTTTAAGCAAAATAAGTAAAAAGATATTTAAAAAATATGCCATATAATTAATATAATAAATAATTTTAAAATATATCCTTTAACTTATAAAACATTATAAGTAATTAATATAATATATATATAATTAATATATGTTAATTATTACGTAACTTAGGAAAAATGGTAAATATTTTACTATTAAATATTTTATATATATTAATATAAAAAAAAAATATTATTAAAATTGTTAATTTTATAAAAATTATTTTATATTTAAATATATTAATTTATATCATTTATATTAAACTAAGGTTTTTTAATTAAAGGAATAATATAAGCCTTTTTTATATTAGTTATAACCTTTATTAAGCGATAATACTTATTTTATAATATTATTATAAATTAGTTTAAAATATATAAACCTTAAGCCTTTAATTAAAACACTTTAATAATATAAATATTACGTTATAACTTCGATAAATTACTATATAAAAACCATTAATAAGTAAAGTTTAAAATAATAAGATATAATTTTATAAAATATAATTAAAATGATAATATAAAAGGGATAATTATAAAACACTTATTATTTAAGCTATAAATAAAATTATAAAAATAATAATTATTTATAAGTAAAATATTATTAGTTAATTATAAAACGTAATAGTTAATAATATTAATAATAAAAAGTAATAAGAAAAAAGGTTTAACTAATTTTTCCTTAATTTAAGTATTTTTAATTAATATATAATTAATATAATAAGCTAAGTTATAATATATACCATTATTATTTAATATAAAAAACTTTAATAACAGCTTATATTTATAAAGATAACTAGGATAAAAAATTTTAATAAAAGATATATATTTATATAATAACATTATACTTAAGTAATATAACTTAAAAAGTTATATAATTATTAGGAATGGCTTTTTAAACTATATATTTATATTATATTAAAAAGGCTAAAATATTTTTAATTAAAAAAAAGGTAAGTTTAAAATATATATATAAAATCTTTAATTAAAATTACTAATATAATTTTTATTTAAAAATATATTAACATTAATTAGTTATAAAAAAATTAAAAGTTTAAAAAAAAGTTATTAAAAAGATAATATTTTAATATCCTTAATTATTTATATTTATTTTATTAATATATATTATATATTAAACTTAATTTTTTATATTTATAATAAAATATTAGCTATTTTATATTTTAATATTACCAATTTTAAAAAAAGTAAAACGATAGTAATTAAAAAAAGAGGTTATAATTTATTACTTAAGCTATACCCTACTTATTAAATTATTAATTTTTTATACTTTAAATTATAACTTTTTAAATTATAAAATTATTTATTATATTTATTATATTATTATAAATAATATTTAAAAACCTAGTAAAGGTTAAAAGGTATAAAATAAAGATTTTTTCTTTTTATTTAAATATATTAAATTAAAAAAAATAATATTTATTAATAATTTTATTTTTATTAAATGGTATTATTTTTATATTCCTTTATTTATTAATAATTAGGCTTTTTTTTTTACCTTTTTAAGTTATATTAACTTTACGTTATAAATAAATCTTACTTAATTATGCCTAATTTTCATAATTAGATTTATTTAAAAAAAATGCTTATATTATAAAAGGCTTTAAAAATTAAACATACTTTAATTATCGCTACTTATTATAAAGCCTTAAATATTAATACGTTAAATATTAATAATTTAAACGTTAATAATTTTTACTTATATATTAATAGCTTTATTCCTTTTATCCTTTAAAGCTTAAATAATTATAATAATAATAAAAGCTTATGCCTTATAACTTATAACCTTATATTTATAATAAAAGGTTATGTTATGTTAAAAATCTATTAAAATTAGGCAATTATTAATAATATAGTTAAATTTAAGCTTAAAAATGATATTAAATATAAAAGATTTATTAATTATTCGTATAATATAATTTTCCTTTATAATAATATTTATACTTTTTATAATAAAAACTATATTATTATAGTTTTAAAACTTAACTTAGTATATAAAGGTAAATATTGTTTTAATATATATATATAAAATTTATTAAATAAGTTAAAAGATTTAAACATATAAGTATTTTTTTTATTAAAACTATCCTTATTATTTAATTATATATATACTAATAAAGTTTTTTTTTGTTCGCTTTACTTAAGCTATTTTTACTTATTATATTATTAATATAATAAATAATAATAACGTTAATAACTAATATTTTATCCATTATATAATTATAAATAAAAATAGCTTAAGAATATATTAGCATAAAATAACCTTTAATAATAAGATTAATAAATTATTTATTAAAGCTACTAGCAAAAAAGAGTAAAAGTAAAATAATAGTTATATTATTAAAACTAATTTTATTATTAGAAAATGATAAAAGCTTTATTACTTATATTATATAAAAAAGATTAAATAGGAATTAAATAATAATAGATTTAAGCTTAGTAATTATAGTGGATTAAGTAATTATTACTTAAATAATGTTAATTACTTTTTTAATAATTATAATTAAAAATTTGAATATTTTTTATAATATATTATACCAAAGCTTTTAAACTTTATAAAAAGTTTGGCTAATAACGATAAAAGTTTTAATTATAATGATTAAGGTTAACTTAAACCTTTATTATTAGCTTTAGTAATTTTTATAAATAAAAAAACGTCTTATAGTTATTTTTATTTATTTAATTTTAATAGGTATATTTATTAAAGGGGTGGTTATTAATTATAGATTTAGTATATATAGATTAGATTATGGTAATATTTATAAGGATATATAATATAATAATATTAATAATTTATTTTTATTACTTTAATAAATAATTAATAACTTAAATTAAATTTTTCTTTATTATAATGTTTTCTAATATTATATACTTATTAATAAAGATAATAATATAGCTTTATATTATTAATATTAGTTAAGTTGTTTCTTAAAAATGAATATTATATAATATAATGAATTATTATTTTTTAAATATTTTTTTACTTTATATTTAAATAATTTTATATATAATATTTATAAAAGTATATAATTAAAATATTATAAGTAGTTTTAAAAGGATTATTAAATATTATACTTTTTAAAAAATTATATATTAGTTTTATAAAGTTATAATTAATTAAAGTTATACCTTACTTTTAATAATTATGGAAAATATATATCGTTATTATATATATGGATTTTTTATATATGTATGTTTGCTTTTTAAATTTTTTTTATATTAAGGTATTTTTAAGACTTTTTCCTTATATTATTTTATTTTTATTATTTTATATTAGTTAAAATTAAGTTAATATTTAGTTTTATTATAAAATATAACTATTTTAATAAGGTTGTTAAATTTTTACTTATTTATTTCTTAAAAATCTTAATAAGAAAAGAAAATATTATAACTACTTTATTTTATTACTTAAACAATTAACCTATTATTATTATAAATTTTAACCTTTAAAATTGTAAAGATATTTTATATTTTTAACATTATTTATTTTATTTATTAACTAATTTATTTACTTTTTTTTATTTTTATAATAATAAATTAAAGTGTAATAAGTGATAATTAATATATAAGTCTTTATTTTTAAAGTTAGCTCCTAAATAAGATTAGGATTAATGGTTTAAAATAATAATAAATAATAATTTATAGTATATAAAAAAGGTATATTTTTAATATAATAGTATTAAGCTTAGTAAAAAACAATAGTTCCTTAAGATTTGTTTAATATTAAATATATATATTTAATTATTATATTAATAAAATAATAGGAAATAAACATATTAATAATATTAGGATTTAAGTTTAATAATAAATATTTTTAAATTAATCTCTTTTTTAATATAAGCTTTTTATTAAATATATTTATTTTTATTAATATTTTATAAATTAATTATCTTTTAAATAAGTTTCTTTAAAAATAATACTTTTTTAATAATATTTATTACGTTAATTTTATAAAAAAATACTTTTTATTTTAAGATTAATTTTATAATAACTAATTTTATATTATTATTTTTTTTATAAGTAACCATTTTATACTATCTTTTAATTATTCCAATTTAATTATTAAAAAATTTATTCTTTATAATTTTTTTTTAACTTTATTATTATATGGCTTTAATTTTTTAACTTAAATTAGTTAAATTTTAAGATATTTTTAAAATCTTTGAAAACCTTAATTAAATTAAACTTAACCTTACCTAATAAAATAAGTTTTTATAAATTTAAAACATTAAAGAAGTTTAAAATATTAAAGAAAATTAATATTAAATTATAAAAATATTAAAGCTATTTTAATATAATAGGTATTTTTATTATAAATCTTAATAATCCTTTTATAATTTAAACTTTAAATTAAATAATTATACTTATAACTTAAGTTTAATTAATTAATCCTTTTATATTAGAAGATTTAATATTTATAATATATAATAAGAAATTATTTATTAAAGAATAGTTAAAGAATAAGTTTAATACCTTTATAAATAAAAAAGATTTTAAATTTCTAAGTAAAAGCATCTTAAAGGTTATTATAACCCGTTATTTTAAGTTTAATTTTTTTAAAACCAACTTATTTTTAAAATATAGTAAAAATAAATTCTTTAAATATTACCTTTATAAATCCTTTATAAGGCTAAAAGTTTTTAAACTTAATAAAGTTTTTAAATATAATATTAAGGCATTTAATAAATATTATATATTAATTACCATAATAAACCTTATTAATAATTAAGATAATTTAATAGTTAATTATAAAGACTTAATACTACCTTATTTACTCGTGGAAATTAAATATGTATTAGGTAATATAATAGATATAATGAATTAATTTATTAGGGGTATTTTTATATTTATAAATTTAAATAATAATTATTTATAAAAGAAGAATATTATTTTTGGCCTTATATTTAATGATTATTTTGTAAAGTTTTTTATTATATAATTTATATTAAACATTAATAACCTATAATTATTAATATTCTATTATATAAAAGAGGTAAATATTTTCTAGTTAAGGGTAGAAAAAGATTTTAATAACTTCCTTTATTATATATTTAATATTTATTATTAAAATTGTTATAATTAATTAATAGTTTTAAAGTTATTATTTAAATAAAGATAAAAGGATATAATTAGTAATTATTAGGAGTTATTTTATTATTAATTATGTTATTTTTTATTAATTTTAAGAATAATAGAAAACATTAGGTATATTATATAAATGTTAAAATAGGTTTTTTTAAATATTTATTTCTAATATAACGTAATATTTTTTTTTTCTTAGAAATAAATAAAATAATTATATTATTAATATATATAATAATATTTTTCTTTAATTATTTTAAGATTAATAATTTTAACTATTTCTTTTATTATTATAAATATTTAAATATTAAAAATGGCTTTATTAATGGTAAATTTTTTTAATTATAAGTAAACTTTAAAAAGTTTATATTTAGTTATATAATCTTAAAATTATTAAAATAGATATTTAAATAATAATATTTTTATATGTTAAGGGGTTTTAAAAAGGTAGTAAAATGTAAATAAAAGAAGGTAAAGGATTTTTTAAATAAGGATATAAATATTAATATATTTAAATTAAGATATAATTAATATTTATTTTAAATAATTATTTATAATTAAAATATACCTACTTATATTAATATATAAGTTTTTATTAAATTATATTATTCCCTTAATTATTATTATAAATATTTTTAAGATTATTATTTAAGTAAAAGCTGTTATTAATTACTTTATTTTTAATTTAATTAGAACTATTTTTACTCCATTACTTTAAGATTATAAAGAAAAAATATTAGGTATATTTTAAAGTTTTAGCTTAAAGGTATATATAATGATATTTTAATCATTTTTATAAACTCTTTTAAATAAGCTTATATTTAATATTATAATAATAAGGTATTATTAAGCAAAAATAATATTATTTTTAATTTAATTCTTTATAAAATCTTTACTAAATTATATATATTTGGAAGGATAAGGAGGGATATATAATAAAAATATTAATATGATAATTGTTAGTAAATGTTATATATATAATTTAATATTTTCTTAGAAATTTAAAATATTTTAACCCTTTAATTTTTTTATAAATTAATATAAGGTTTTTTATTAATGGTTATATTAACCATTTGTAAATCTTAAACTTTTTAATAAGTTATAAACTTATTTTTATTTATTAATTTAATAAATGATTAACTAGCTTTTCATTTCCTAAATATATTAGGTAATAGTGGGCATTTAGAAGGAGGTAATATAAGAAATAAGTTATTTAATATTATTAAGATAATATTATTATTAAATATTAAAGTAAATATTAAAAAATCATTAATATTAATATATAAAAAAGGCTTATTTATATAGTATTTTTATATATTAAAAAGGTTATATGCTTATAAAGAAATATTATTTTACCTTATAAAAGATACATTTATAACGTTAAATATTAGCATATTTTCTTCTTTAATTCTAAATGAAATAATGGATAATTTTCCTTACATATTCTTTTTAACTTACTTAATCCTACTTTAACTATTAAAAAGTATAGGAAAACCTTCTTTTTATATTATTAGCCTTAGGTTATAAATTAAAATTGGTTCTTTTTTAATAATTATATTTTAATCCTTTTCCTATATTAATATTATAGGATTATTATTTGTTAATTATTTAAACTTATAGGATAGGGAATTTTGCTTTTTTATTTTAATAATAGTTTAAATATTTAAAAACTTATTTAAATTTAAATTAAGGTTAATAACCTTCTTTAATAAAATATATACTTTAAAATTTACTTTTTTTTATTAAATATTAGTAATTAAGTTAGTAATATAGTTTTAAATAAAACTTATTATTCTATTATATATTTAAGTATAACCTTATAATATATAGCCTAAGTTATTATTTATTTTTATAGCCTATCCCTTTACTAATATAGTTAAACTAAAAAAAAATATAATAAATATTACTTTAAATTAATATTATATTATATATTTTTACTTATTATTATTAATAAATAAATTATTATTTAATTTTTTTATTTGTTTATATACTAATATATTTAAAATAAATAAAGAAGAATAATAAAGTATTTTCTTAATTTGAATTTATATCAACTATTTTTTTTATTATTATTTATAAATAGGTTATTTTTTTCCTTAATTTAATTCCTATTTAATATAATAGGATAAAGTAGTTAAAAACCATACTTATAATAAATCTTTTTTGGATATTATTGCTTATTTTTACTAATAAATAAGGAATTATTATTATTTTTTTTATTTTATAACTTTACTAGTATAATTAAGATTAAAATAGGTTTAGTTTTAAATTATTTAACTAAAGATAAAATTTATTTTTAATATATAATAATATAAATGTTATAAATCCTTTTTTTAATAATATTTTTAATAAGTTTTTAAGATATTATATTTTTATTAAGTAGAAATTTTATCATTATATTATTATAATTTTTAAGCTATATTATATTAATTTTAAATATTTAAATTATTTTTAAATAAGAAATAAATTTTATATTAAAGTTAACTTTAGTATAAAATATTAATTTATTAAATTTATATTTTAAAATAATATTTTAAATAAGCTAATCTTATAAAAAGTAAGAGGTATTTTTTACCATATAAGGAATAAAAATATTAATAATTTTTAAAATATAATTATTAAATTAATTCCTAAATTAAGCCTTAATTAAACTTATATTATATAAGCTTAATTATTAATATTAATATAGCTTTAATACCTTTTTTATTAATATAATATTAATAAAAATATATATTAATTTATAATTTAATTATTATATTATTTTATATATAATATGAAGATTTTATTATTTATTATTTAATATTTATCTTTTTTATCTTTTTATAACCAAATAGTATGTTATTAATAATAATATTAATATTAGTTAGTAAAATGTTATTAAACATAAATAATAATATATATTTAACTTTATTACTTTTAATAAAATTAATAAAAGATTATATATATTAAAACCTATCTTAACCCATATAATAAATGATATTTATACTATAATATATAATAGGAAAAGGTTAAAAAGGAGGTTATAAAAGCCTTTAGGAATAGGCTAAAAGTCCTTAGGGATATTATAAATTATTTATATTATTATATTCCTCTTTTTATTTATTTATAATAATTATATAAAAAAGTAAATAGTAAAAAAAACAAATAATACAATTTACTTTATTATTAAACCAAATAATTCTTTTATAAAATAAATTATCTTTAACTTTATATACACCAAATAATATCCATTCATTATCTTCCTTATATATATTGTAATAAGTTATCTTTAAATAATTAAAAAGGTAAATAATAAAGAATAAAAGTGGATTTAATTTAAATAATATTGGTTAAAAATTTGGATTAAATGATAACAAAAAGGATAACTTTATATTAAAAGTTTTAAAATTAATCCTATACTAATTAAGAATTAATAAAGTAAATATTAAATCTTATAAAATAAAATTTTAATTCCTTTTATTCCTTTTTAAGATTAATATTATATATATAATAATAGGTAAATATTATTAAGTATATCCTTAGTAATTTTATTAAATATAATTATTAATTAATTTATTACCTTTACCTTATTACATAACATTTTATAAAGCTAATATTATTGGTTATTTATATTCTAATAAAGAATATATATAATTAATATAGGAATAAATAATTGGTAAATTTAGTTAAATTTAATAATATTTTATATAAAAAATTAATTAATATTAAAAAGCATACTTAAAAGATTAGATTTTATTAATTTAAATTAAGTTAATTAATAAAAGGATTATATATTATATTAAAATAATTTTAATAAAACCCTTATTATATAATTTATTATTTAAAAAAATTAAATATTAAGGTTAAAAAAAAGTTATTAAAGTTAATAAATACATATATAATAAAACTTATTTTAAGATATTATTAAACTAAAGAAACTAATATACGTAATTATTATTATTAAAATAATTATTAAAATATAATATAAATTAGTTAAATTATATAACAAATTTTTATAATAAATTTATAAGAAAAATAAGTTATTATATTAAATTTACCTACCCCCTTTAATTATAATAATAAATTTTATCTTAGTTATAATTAAGGAAATTATAATATACATTAATAATATTACCTTTTTTATTTTAATTAAAAAAGCTTTAATATATACTAAAATAAATATCTTTTTAATAATATTAAATAACTTTTTTAATTATATATAAATTTACCTCTTTTATTATAAGTTTAAATTTTTTACTTAAATGTTAAAATCTTTTAAATAAGAATATTTAGGTAGTTTATTAAGTAATAAATTTTTTATTATAGTAAATATATCTTAGAATTTTTTCACTTTTAATATTAGTTTTAAGATATCTTATAAAAAGAAAATAGCCTTAAATAATAACTTTTTTAATAAAAAAGATATATTTACCTTTTAATAATAAATAAAAGTAATATTCTATATATCTTTCCTTTAGCCTAAGATACCCTTTAAAGATTTCAAATAAGGTATTTTAAAAAATTAAGAATAATTACTTTACCTAAGTTTTTAAAAAATAAATGGCTAATTAAATCTTTAAAAAAAGAAAAAACTTGATTTACTTAAATTTTTAATAAAATTTAAGAATAATTATAATTACTTTACTATAGTTAAAAAATATATAAAAAGATTTTTAACTTAATTTAAAAAAGTCTTTAATTTTTTAAAGTATATATTTAAATAAGTAGATAAATTTGTAAAGCAATAATGGTAATATATTTTTAATAACTATTATAAACATTTTTATTTAATCTTATAAATCTTAAATTATATTATTAAATTTAATTAAATTAGGGATTAAAATTAATAAATTATTAAATAGGATATAGCTTTAGTTAATCCTATTAAGGTTACTTCCTTTTTCTTTATTTTAAATAAATAACATCTTTTTATTTAAGGAAATAAAGTTTAAAATCTTATTAAAAAAACTTTCTTAAAGAAAAGGTTAAGCAACTTAATAAATTATTTATATTAAAAAGAGCTAAAGATATTAAAGTAAACGACTAATATTATAAGGTTTAATTATAACATTTACAAATTTCGAATTAACCAATAATAATATCTTAGCTATATAAAAAAAAAGCTAAGTTAAAAATAACTTAAAACATATAAAAACTAGTTATTTATATAAGACAAAGGCCTTTAATTATAATATATATGACTTAATATTAAGGGTATTAACTTATATTTTTATTTCCCGTATAACTTCTAAACAGTTTCTTTTTACCTTTTAATAATAATTTTGCTTATTAACTACAAATTATTAGCTAAGTTAATATACCACTAATTTAGGTTAATTTTAAGCTTTTTAAAAATTAAATTATATAATAATATTTTAATAATTAAATCTTATAAACAAAAATTATTTAAAAGCTTAAAAATAAATATAATTTTTACATTAATTAATAAATATTTTAATAATATTTGATAAAGTAAAAGCTATACCAAAAGGAATAAAATATTAACGCTATTAAAGCTAATATTTTTAAACTTTTTAAAATAGGAATATTATATTCTAATATTATTATATATTTAAAAAAGAAACAACTTAAAATTAATATTTTATAATAATCTTTTAAACATAGGTTATAATAATAGCAAATAAGCTATTATAAACTAATTAATTATTTAACTAAGCTTATAAAATATATATAACATTTTATATACTATTAAAATATTTATAATAGGAAGATTTTTAAATAATTATATAATATATAAGGGCTTAATATTAATATTTCCTTTATTATTTAAATTCGCTTTAAAAATAATATAATAAAAAGGATAATAAATTTAATTAAGAGAATATATACTTAGGTTTAACTGTATTACTTTTTTAAGTAATATAATAAAGTAATAAGCCTTTTTAAAAATTTAAGTTAAAATTAGATTTATAAATTAATTTAAAAATATTTAAAGTTAAATATTATAAAAGATATAGCTTATAAGGAATATTATTAATAATACTTATAAGTTATATAATAGCATAAAGAAAGGAGGTAATTTAAATAAAACCCATGGGATATAATCTTTTTAATTCCTAGTTTAAACTTTATATAGTTTATAAATAAATATTAAAAGCTTTACTTTACCAATTTTAAGATTTATATTAATATTAATATATATTTTTGTAAAATATTATAGATTAATGTTAGCCGATTTAACTTTTTACTTACTAATATATTAAATTAATATTTTTTTATTATTATTAAGTTAAACTTTTAATTATTTTAAACTTAAATAAATTATAAAGTTAAGATACCTTTTATAGCTTAAGTATAGTTTCATTTAGTTAATTTTAATAAGCTAAAGGTAATTATAATTAATTTAAATGGTATAATAATCGAATAACGCTAAGGTAATTATATTATAAAATCTTATAAATAAAAAACCAATAAGGAAAATAAAAGAATTAAATAATAGTGAATATAGTTATTAAAAAGTATAATAAGGTATTAAATTATATATTATTTAAACTTATTTAAAGGTATATAAGTTATAATAATTTAAATTTAAACTAATAATTAATATAAGGTTATTTTAAAATTTTAATTAAATAAGGCTTTTTTAATAAAGATAAAATTGTAAATTAAGTAGCGCTTTATATTATATACGATAATATTATTAGGGAAAAGTATATTTAATTTATAAAATAGTAGAATAATTATTAGATTAAGTTTTAACTAAGTAAAAATTATATTATAATAGGTTATATTTATTATATATAGTTAAATATAGGTAATATTAATATTTAAAATTATGTTATAAATATTTATAATAAGTTAAACATTAAACTAATATAATTAGTATATAAGCTTAAAGAGCCTTTAATTAAGTATAACTTTAATAACTTTTTAATACCAAATATATGTTAAATATATAATAAATAACTTATATAATATTTATTATAGCTTATTAGTTATAATAACCTTAAGTTATATAAAAATAGTTATATTAGCTTAAGTAATTATTTAAGGTAATATAAGGTTAAAAGAAGAAATTTAAGATTATTATTAAATAAAATATTTTATAATGGAATTAAATGGTATTATAAAAAGCTTAATTAACTTTAATATAATCTTAATTAAATATAATAAAATATAAATAAGTTAAATACTACTTAAAAGGATATAAAGTTAAACAAAGATAAATATAAATCTTAGTTTAAAATAAATATAAATAATATTTAAAATAAATATATCCTAACTTAATAGGTAATTATTAATATTTAAATCGCTAAGGTATAACTTTAATAATAATAATAAAGGTTATTTTATATATTTATTAAAACTAATTAATTATAAATACTTCTTATATATCCTTAACTATTAAAACTTATAAGGTTTAAAAAATAAATAAATTATTTTTCTTTTCGTTAATGTTAAATATATAATATTATAACAAAATGTTTTATTATAAAACCGCTTATAAGGTTTTTTTATTTTTAATAAGGTATAAGCTATTTTAAAAGCGCTTATATTATATATATATAACATATTTAACCTTTTTAATTATAACTTTAAAATGTTATTTAAAATAATAGATTTAATTTAATTAGAAAGTTATATTTAATAAAGTTTAAATATATTTTTAATTATATTTATATTAATATTAATATTTATTTACATTAATATATATATATTTAAATAAGACTTTTTCCTTTTTAATAAGATTTTTTAAAAGGAATTAATATATTAATATATTTATTAATTTAATTAATATAATTAAACTTAAATATATTTAATCTTACTTTAAAAAAAAATTCACGTTATAATATTGTATAGTTTTTAAGTTAAAACCTAAAAGATATGGCTTATTAATATTTTTATAAAATAAATAAGATAAATTTTAGGGTTAAATTTATAAAAAAGATTAATATAAAATCAATGAATATTTTTAACTTTTATATTAAATAGTTTACGTTATAAATTAATTTAAGGAATTAATAAACCTTTAAGGACTTATAATATAAGGAATTGGGTATTATAATATATATAAGGACCTTATAAATATATTTATCAATTTAAAATCGGCCCTTAATTTATTAAAAGCTAGGGTAATTAGGGAAGAGTTAGAATAATTACATCGTTTTAATCTTTTAAGATTTTATATACCTTAGTAAAGTTAACCTTTAAATTTATAATTTTTATTTTACCTAATTATATAAATATATTAATTAATTTATTAAGATTAATTTAATATTAAATAAAAGCTTATTTTTAATCTTATACTTTTAATTAATTTAATTAAATTGGTAAAGATTTTAAAGAATAATTTACGCTATATAATAAATAGTTTAAAAAACTTACTTAATTATATTTAGTTATTTTATTTAATTTAATCCATTTAGTATAAGTGATAATATTATAATAAGATTTTTATTTAAATATATATAACTTATATTTTTTTATTATATTTATATTTTATAATAATTCTTTTATAATAGCCTAGTTAAGTTATATTTTAATATTTGTTAAAAAGCTTTATTTTAATTTAAAAGCTTAATTATAATAAGTTAATTTTTATAGGATTTATAGGTTATATTTATAAGGAAATATTTTATAAATTTTAATCTTTTTTTATTTAATAATTTATAAAAATATTTCATAGCATTTTTTTTATATTTTTATTTTTTTAGGAAAAGAGGAAGGAGATTATTATATAAGCTAAGTTTTTAAAAGAAAATGGTAAGATTTAATATTTATTAATAATAACTTATTTATTTAACAATAAATAAATAATATTATAAGTTATATAAGAATATTTTATATAATTTTTAGTTTTGTTAAGGATAAAAGATATCTTATTTATAAAAGAAAATATTATCTTTATATAACCTAAGAAATATTAAGTTTAGCTTAATTTATATAATATTTATAAAGAGATTATACTTAAATATTTATATAATTATAAGTAGTAGCGATATATTTTCATATTATTATTACTTTAATGCTTAAGAAAATTAAAAAGAATTAGTAAGTAATCCTAAGTATTATTTTCTTAAAAGGAAATAAATAACTTTTATAAGTAAGTTTTAATTATATTACTTTAAGATTAATTTAATGGTATATTAAATTAGTTAAAACTAGGTTATATATATAATTAATTAGGGTTAATTTAAATATAAGGTTAATTTAAATTAAGCTATATATATAATAGGCTAAGATTAGGTTATATATATAATAGGTTAAGTTATATATAGAATAAAAAAGCTTAAAAATATTAGGAACTTTAAAAAATTTAGGATACTTAAGAATTTTAAGGGTTTTAAAAAGTTTAGGATATTTAAGCTAGTTAAATTAACGGAAGTATTATTTATAAAACTTTTTTAAACTTTAAAGTTATTAAATTTATTAAGTTTATTAAATTTATTAAGGTTATTAAAGCTATATTTATTAAAGTTATTAAGCTTATTAGGCTTATTAGGTTTATTAGGCTTATTAAAACTATTAAACTTATTAGATTAAATCTTTTAAGTTTTTTTTAAGTTATATAGCTTAAAAATATAAATAATATAAATATACTAGGTAAAAGTTTTAATAAAAAATATATAAAATCATATTTATATAGGGAAAAAAATCAAAAATAGAATAAGTTAATATTTAAGTTATAGGGTTTATTTTACTAACCTTTTTAAACCTATATTTTAATTAATACCGCCTATGCTACCATAGTTATAAAATGGGAATATATATATTTAAATATAATATTTAATTCTTTAATTTTAAATCTTTTTTAATCCTTTTTATAATAATATATTTTATATATTTTATACTACCTAATAAAAATAGTTATAATTTTAAGTTACCTTTTTTTTTTTTTATTAGTTAAGTAGCTACCCGGGTTACTTTTTTTATGGCCTTTTAAAGTTAATTAATTAAAGGAAAATATCCTTACCTTATTATAAGTTTTATTTATAACTTTATTATAATAAATCTTATTATTATAAAAAGATAATATATTAATATAAGCTTTATATCGTTAAATTCACCTTAATTAGCTTTTTTAAAGGATATATATTTTAATTAAATATATTTATTATTATTAAAGTTATTTACATTTTATTATAATAACTAAGGATTTATATATAATTAGTAATAATAACTTATTGCTTTTTAGATTTAATAATATAAACATATCTTAATAACTTTAATAAAATAACTTTAAGGAATTTTTCCTTTAACTTTTTAAAATAAAATATTATATTATTAATCCTTAAGAACTTATAACTAGCCTTTAATATTTAAGCTTTTTAATATAATTTATTATATTAAGTAATTAAGTTTTTAAGTTTTTAATCGCTTTAGAAGTAATATTTAGAGTTAGTTATAATAATTTAGCCTTAATATATTTTAAGGAATAAGTAAAAATAGTTATAAATATACCTATTATTTTAATATGTTTACTTATATTTATTATATATAATTAAAATAATAATTATACCTAATTAATATAAATAAATATATATTAGGTTAATATAAACATTTATTATTATTACTATTATAATAATACCTAATATAAGTATTATTAAAATAATTAAGTAAGATAATATAATATTAAAAAAAGTTTTACTTTACCTTATAATTAAGATAAATACATTTTAAAAGTAAAATAATTTTAACTATTATTATATAAGTAATTAAATCTATTAAAAATAATATTAGTACTTAAAAAAAAGAAAAATTAAAAGGAAAAATATATTAAAAGGAAAAATATTAAAAAAAATAATATTAAAAAAAATAATATATTAAAAAAAATAATATATTAAAAGGAATAACATATTAAAAAAAATAATATATTAAAAGAAGCAATGTGTTAAAGAAGATATAAAAACTTACCTTTATAATTTATAATAGGTAATTAATATTATATTAATTAAAGCTTTTAATAATAATAGCTTTAAAAGTTAATATTATTAAAAAAGATGGTTTATTTAAGCTTAAGCTATAAATATTATTAGCTACTTAATTAAAATAATTAGGGTTAAATAAGGTAATTATATATTTAAATTTTTAATTATAAAAGTAATAGCTTTATTTATAAATATTTTTTTCACTTTTATTAAAACCTAAGTTATATAATTAGTTAAATTAGTATTATATATTACTTTTAGTTAATTATTATTATCGCTAATAAAGGATTTATAAATTAAAGGTATAAAAGGGGTTAGAAAATATTCCTTTTTATTTAGATTTTAATTAAAAGCTTTTACCTAACCTTAATTAAGACTTAACCTTTTATTAAAGATATTAAGAGCTATTAAATCAAATTTTGTTAAACTTATAAGCTTATTTTACTATTTAAAAATATTTATTTTTTGCTTTTAAGGATAAGTTTTTTATATTAAACTAGTTTTATATTAATTTAATCTTCTTAAATATATTCTTAAGGCAAATATAATAAAGTTTATATAATAAGGAAGATTTAATAATATATAATTTAATAAATTTAAAACTTTTAAAAAGGATATAATTAAATATTTATTATTAATTAAAAAAATAAAAATAAAAATAAGAAAAAGGAATAAGGATAAGAATATTTAATAATATATTATAATTATTAACTTAAATAAATTAAATACTTAACTTTATAACTATTTAATAAAAGTTGGATTAATTTTAAATGGAACTTTTTTAATATTTATATCTATATAAGATATTTAATTTTATTATATAAATACTTTAAGATAATTTATTAATATATATAAACTTAATAAAAATTAACATAAAAACATAATTTAATATAATATAATTATAATAAGGATAAGCATTTACTTATATAATGTTAAAATAAGATTAATTAAACTTATTCTAAATTGCGATAAAATGGTAAGCTTATATAAATAATATTTTAATTTCAAGTATTAATATATTCAAAAGTAATAATTATATACTTATAAGTATAAGATTTAATTAAAAAGTTAACTTTATAAGCTAAATAATTATAAGTTTTAAATAAAGTTAATAATTATAATAATTATATTAAGATTTTACTTACTTATTAAAAATATATATATATAATTTAAATATTTATATATAAATTTATAAAGGAAAGTGAAAAATAAAAAAAAAAGGGATAAAAAGTAAGGACTTTGTTCTATTTTTAAATAGTTTATTAATAATTATTTTATACCTTATTTATTTAATAATATAAGCATTAATATTATTATGGTCTTAAATCTTTTCCACTTTAAATTTAAACCTTTTATATAAAAGCTAAAATAGGAAATATATTATATTTATAAGATTTACCTTTATGATTAATAATATCTTTAATAAATTATTTAAATAATTAGATTTATAAAAATACCTAATCTTATTTAATTTATATTTTTATTTTTTAATATTTTAAGTACCTAATTATCTTAAGTATAAAATTATAATATTATTAATTATAAAAAAGGTAAGGAATATTATAAGGAAATAAAAAATATTATATTTAAAAGCTATCATTTAATAAATGGCGATTTATTAATAGGAAATTATATTTATTATTAAGAAAGTAACATTATTAGCCTAATTATTTGTTAAATTAATAATATTATTATAGGATATATTATCTTTTATAGTTTTAAATTAAGGCATATTTATTTAATAGTTTTTATAAGTAGCGATATTTTATTAATTAAATATTAAATATATATTAGGGTAATTTATAATTATATATTACTAAGTTATTTTTTTAATTAATAAAAGATATTATATACTTTATTTAATCTTATATGAATATATATTATTCTAATTATTCCTTTTAATAATATTTAAGATTAATTTAAGCTTATAAGCTTTATTTTTTAATATTAAAAAGAAAAGTTATAAATATATTATTTTAAATATTTTATATATATTTTTTATTAAATATTTAAGTCTTATTAGGCTTTATTTTTTTAAGTAAAGATTTTTAATATTTGAGATAATATTAATTAAATATATTTTTATAAATAATTAAAAGGTAATATTATATATGATAATATTACTTTAATTATTAATATAATAGCTATTATAAAGATTATTAAGCTCTTTTATTTATTGTTTTATTAATTATTATTAAGCTTTATTTAAATTTTAATACCTAGGTATAATAATATTTATAAATTTCTTTATAAAGAAATCTTAAACAAGTGGTTTTTAAGCAAGTGGTTTTTAAGTAAATGGTTTTTAAGTAAATGATTTTTAAGTAAGTGATTTTTAAGTAAGTAATTTTTAAGCGAGTGTTATTTAAGTAAGTAATTTTTAAGTAAATATTTTAATATTAGGCTATAATATTAAAATAAACTTAAATTATATAAGTTAATTTTTTTTTATTTTATTTAATAAATATACTTTTCCTTTTTTATATTTAATAAGGATATATGAAAAGATTATAATAGTAAGATATAGCTTAATATTAAAGAGTTAATAAATAATTATTTTATATATAATAAAGCTAAGCTTTAAGGATTTATGTAAAGTAAAGAATAAATTAACCTATTTTTCTTTTATTATTAATAAATAATATTTAAATAGGCTATAAACTTAAATGATTAAATCATTTAATAATATAAGTAATATTTTTAATAATAAGGGGAAATATTAAATGAAAAAAAAAATTAGTAAATAATTATTATATACCTTTTTAAGTAAAATCCTTAAAGCTTTATAAGTTAATTTTAACTTAGGATATAAGTTAATAAAATAATTATATTATTTTTAATATATTATATAGCTTATATTATTTTTTATAGCCTTAATAATGAATATTTAAATAAGTAGCGATTAAGCTTAATAGTATTTTTAAATAATAATTTAAAATAAATAGTTAATTTTATATAATAAGGCTTATCCTTTATTATTATACTTTTAATGATTTAGCTTTTAATCCTTTTGTTTTTTTATTAACAAATTTGCTTAAAGATTAGGGGGGTTAGTTTTTATTAGAAAAGGACTTATATTTAAAGATAAAGTTAATAAAGGTAATACTTATATACTTAGTATATATATACTTAATAAAGCGTTACGATTATTAGTAATAATATACCTTAAATAACAATAATATTATTTAATAAATAATAAGTAATTACTTATAAAGTTTTAAAGAAAATGGTATAAGTAAAGTATTTTTTATTTAAGATAGGATATTAAATTATAAAAAATCTTTTTAAAATAGGTATTTAATATTTAAATTTTAAGTTATATATTAATTGTTATAATTTTTATCTTTTTAAATTATTTTAATGGTTTTGATTTTATTATTTTAAGTTTAAATTATTTTATAAATAAAAGAAAAAGGTTTAAATATTTTAAAGGCTTTTAATGATTTGGAAATAATCCTTAAATTAGCTTTAATAAAGTTAATAATAAAGGTTAATAATAAGTTTAATAATAATATAAATGGTAAAGGGTAAAATATTAAAGTGTTTTTATATTTAGCTATAACTATTTTTATTAGTTCCGCTTAACAAGTTATAACCATTAGCCTTAAGGGATTTAAATATTAAGAACTAGTGTTTATAACGTTTAGGAAGTATTAACATATTATGGTATAATCGTTTAAATGGTAATTAAGGTAGGTATTTATATTATAATAAATATTTATAAGGATAAATAAAAATATTTAATAATTTATAATAATATTTAATATTATATTTACCCTTAATATTATAACGATAATAATTTACTTTTATAATAATAATATTTTATATTATTAAACTTAAAAGGTAATAAGTAATTATTATTAATTATATATAAATTTATTATTATTATAAATAAATATAAATAATTTTAATAATATATAATATATTTTATTAATATTTATATTTTTTAAAAGAGTTAATTAAAGCGATTTTAATAATATAAAAATTATCCTAATATATCTCCTTTTAAATATAAAAATTTAATTAAAATGTATATAGTAATTAAAGCTTTATGTTAATGTAAGGCTTTTAGCTTAATTATTATATATATATATATATATATATATAAAATGATTAAATTTAATTAATTAAATTAGATTAATTAAATTAGATTAATTAAATTAAACTAATTAAATTATATTAATTAAATTAAATTAATTAAATTAAATTAATTAAATTATAATAGCTATTATAATAGTTTTATTTTAAGGTTAGGATAATATATATTATATAATACCTTTAAGTATAATAGTAAATTTAAAGCCTTTTTTAAATTATATTTTAACCAAATAAGGATATTTTTTTAGCTTATATATTATATATTATTAAAATTATTTGCAATTATATATGGCCTTTTTTAAAAATAAAATAAAATAAAAATAAAATGTTATATAATTAAAATATATTTTATAAACTTATTTTTATTAGCTTTATTATTTAACTTTATTATATTTAACTTTATTTTTAAAGATTATTTTTACCTTAAGTATAAGTGGTTATATTATCCTTATTACTTATATAATATTTATAATCTTTATTTTTTAAACTTTATACTTATTTTTATTTTTATATCCTTTTTAATTTTTTATACTTTTAAACGATAAGAATATAAAAAATAAATTTATTATTAATTCATTATTTATATTAATATATCTTTTAAGCTATAATAATATAAACTTATAATAATTATTACTTTTATTATAATTAAAAAATTAAACCTATTATTTTAATTACTTATTAACTAATAATTTATTAGGGTTAATATTAAAACTATGGTAATTATATATATCTTTAAAGAATATATTATAAAAGGTAAGTTTAAAAATATTTATAAATAAGGTATTATAATTATTCTTTTCTGGCGACATATTAGTTATAATATTTTTACTATTAGATTTATTATAAGTTTTAAATTATAATTTAAGGAATATTTTCTTATAATATCTTTTAACATTTTTAAGATTACTATTAAAATTATTTTAAGTAAATTAAAGCTAAAAGCTAATATCATTTATACTTTTATTATTAAATATTAATATAATGGTATTATTAAAAAAAGATTAAGTAAAATAAGTAAATAAATATTAAATAAAAACCCTTAATATAGGAAAATATAAAAGATTATAATAAGAAATAACTATTTTAAGATTTATATTTATTAATTTACTAAGTGATTAAAGTATATAAATAAATATTAAATAAGATTTATAAGCTTTATAACATATAAAAACATTAAGCTTTAAAACTATAATTATATTATTATAATTAAAGAAATAATAAAACTTTATATTAAAAAATACTAAGTTAAAAATATTATTTAAAAAGTTATTATATATCGCGTTAATTAAAGCATATTTATATATATAATTAATTATAAATCATTTCTTATATATTATAGGGATAATATAAGTAAGGTTAATTTTAATATAAGTTTTAATAATATAATAAGGCTTATTAAACATTATAATAATAGGAAATTTATCTTAAACAAAAGGATTACTTAAGTTATTACTTAAATTACCACTTAAGTTATTACTTAAATTATTATTTAAAGGATTTTTAGGCTTATATTAATTATTAATTTTAACCTTTTTACCCTTTTTATCCTTATCTTTAATATTATCCTTAACTATATTTTTTTTTTAACTTTTTCCTTTAACTTAAATATTACTTTTACTTATATTCTTATTTATATTTATATTACCGATTTTATCATTATCTTCATCTTTATTACTATTATTATTTTTATTATTATTGCTATTATTATCTTTATTATATTATAATAAAAATTACTAAGGTAATAATATTATTACTAAAAATATTTATTAATTAAAATTTAAGATAATAAAATATAATCTTATATATAAAATAATTAATAATATAAAAACTAATAAAGTAATTTAATATAAATATTTACCATTTTAATAGTTAAAAATGTAAAAAAAATATTACTTTGCTTATAAAATATTATTCTTAAGGATTATAATAAACGTTACTTAAAGTAATTTTAATAAAAAAGTATTTATTTTTTTTTAAACTAGTTTCCTTCCTTTATTTTTAGCTTATACATTCTTAGTTATAATATAATAAGTATAATATATTATAATATAATTTATATTATTATTATTAAAAATATAAAAGCTTAGTAACAATTTAAAATTAAAATAGCTTAAATAATATATATTAAAATATTAAAGGAATAACTTATATTCTTAACTAATAGGAAATGGTATAAGAGTTATATAGTATTTTAATATTATTATAGCTATTAATTATATAATATAAAATAGTTAAAAAAATATATAATTTAATATATATTTAAATAATTATAAAAGAATTAATTAACGTTTTATAAAACCTAATAATAAAATTAGTAATTAATATTGCTTAAAAGCTTTAGAATATAAATTATTTAGGTTTAATTTATTAATTAAACTAAGTATTACTTATAAAATGAAAATAGCTTTTAATATAACCTTATAATATAATAAATTTAGCTTATAAGTATAAGAATAGTTTAATTAAATATTTATTAATTATAATATTATAATTACTTTATTAATAGCTAATTTTAATAATTAGAATAAAAATAAGCTTTTTATATATATAATATTATGTAATGTTTATAAAATACTTAATGGGTATTATAAATAGTTAAAGGGATAATAGTATTATAAGTTATATATAGCTTAAAAATACTTACTTAAGTATTTAAGTTAATAAGTAAATATAGTAGTTTTAAGGTTAAAATAATTTTAACTTAATACTAACGGTTAAATATATATTAAATAAATTTATTTTTTTGTTATTTTATAAATATATTTAAAAAATATATATATAATTTCTTTATTACTTTATATTTAACCCTTAAGTTAAATAAAATACCCTTATTAAAATATTACTTATAATCCTATTAATCCTTTAAAAATAACTATTATATCTATTATAATAGATTTAATAAAGTATTAGGTAAAGCTATTTATTAAAATAAAAGGGTTTAATTTTTATATTAAAAATATTATTAAATCCGTTTGTACCGCTTTGGCCTTTTTTATTATTAATTATTATCTTTTATTTATAAATTAACTAAACCCGTTAAACATATTAAATATATTATTTTAAAAAACCTCTTTTAAACTTAACTTTTTTAACCGTACTAAGTTTTATAATTAATAAAAAATTAAGTTAAAAATAACTTTATTATAAAATAATATTAATTTTATTTTAATTAACCCCTATGGTAACTTACCACTTAGAGTTATTATAAAGCTAAGATTTAATAAAAACTTTAGCCTTTTAATATTAAAGGTTATTTCTTTATATTATCCTTTAATACTTTATAATATTTTAATAAATAATCATTATATAATTCTAATATTAAATAAATTATTAATATTATTATATATATTATTTCGTATATATAATTAAATATAATTTAGGTTAAGTTCCTTAATAATAAACTTTTAATTTTCCTTTAAAAACTTTATTAAAAAATATAATATATTCCTTAACCTTAAAAATTTTCCTTTTTATTTACTAAACTTATATTTCCTTAGCCTTTATAACTTTTAATTTAGCAATTTTATTATTTAATATATTAATATTAATTAAAACTTAACTTATATTTTCCACTTAACAATATAATTATTTATTAATAAGAAATATTTTATTAAAAGAATAACTATTTTTAAAACTAATTAAAAGAATTAAAATATACTATTATTATAATTAGAAATATTAATTAACCATTTATTAAATTATTTTAATTTTTTATTAACTATTAAATTATAATATATTTATAACTTATTATTTACTTATAGCTTATTAAATAAAGAAGATATATATTATATTATTATATTAAAATATCTTAATAATCTTTATTATTATTATTAATTTATAGAATAATTTATGCTTTAAAATAATTTTATTAAGTATAAAACATATTTTTAAGTTTATTATAACTTATAAAGTAAGCTAACTTATTTATATAAATTAAATATTAACTATTAAAATCTTTTATTTAAAAGCTTATTTTTAATATAAGATTATATATTTAAATATAATTAAATAAAAGATATAATTAATAACTATAAGAAATTTATAATAGAATATATAAATAATATTTAAAATATTATACCTTTTTAATTTATTCCTTTTAAGGTTATAAATAAATAATTATATAATTTTAAAGTTATTAACATATATAAAATAACATATTCGCTAATATATATTATTAAATAATCCTTAAATGTTAATAAAAATTTACTTATTAACCATACTTATTATAAGGTTATAATAACACATTTAACTAATATATAAAATAAGGGGGTGATTAATAATTTTAAATATAATTATCTTTATAATAAAATAGCCTTTAATCCTTATAATAAATTTAATATAAAAACTATTTTAAGTTATTTACTTTAAAATTATTATAACTTAATAATTTAAAAAAAGCTTAAAAGGTTTTATATTAAATAAAACTTTAAATTAATTATTATTTACTTATTAAAATTATAAACTTATTATAATATTTAAATATAATACCTTTTTAAATTAACTTTAAAAAAATATATATATTAAAATAAACTATTTAATTTAAATATATATCTTTAATTTAATATAGTTATTTATTTTCATTTCCCATTTATTTTAAATTCCTTTATATTTTTATATTTTAATAATTTATTTAAAATATTAAATCTTTAAAACATTAATAAGTAAATAAAATTATTATAAAATTAATAATATAAATAATATTAATATTTCGTTATATTTTAGTAAAAGTAATACCTTTATACCTATAAAATTCCTTATTATTTAAATGATAATTAAAATTATAATCTTTTTTTAAAGTTGTATTAATTTCCTTTTATTTTTTACCTATAATAATTTATTTTAGTAAAACTTAAACCACGAGTTTAAAATTTTTATACCTATTTCGCCATAAAATTTTTGGGCCAATTAAAAAGGATTATAATCTTTACAAAGATTTTTAAATATATGGTTTAAAACAACTTAGCTTAAATTAACATTCCTTAGTTATTAACTTTTTTATTAACTTTTTTATTAAATATATATTAAATTTACGTTTATTTAATTAAATAAGTATTAAATATTAATCGCATTAAAAGGATAAAAAAGCTAATAATTAATTTAAATATAATTCGACGTTACGTAACGACTTTTAATAAGGCTTTTATTAAAACTTTTAATAGTGTTATTCGTAATATTTAAGCGATTTAACGCTTAATTTTACCACATTTTTAATACTTATAATACATTTAAATCGACCTTAATTAATTAATAAAAAAAAGGAAAAGTTTCGCATAGTATTTATCTCGCTTAAAGTTTTTTTTAAAGGCTATTTAATACATAGTTATTAAATTATAAGGCGATATAAATAAGGTATTTTATTAGGTTTAAGTTAACGTTTATAACTAAAAAACCTTTTTTTTTTAATAGTTATAATATGCTTAAATTAAGCTTAGTAAATATAAAAAAAAGATAAAAAGTTTCGCATTTTATATATTTCGTTTTAAAATTATTTTTTTAAGGCTATTTAATATATAATTATTAAATTATAAGGCCATTTAAAATAAATGTTTAAAAAAAGTACATTTATTTTTAACTAAACAACCTTAAGTTAAGTAAGTATAATTTAAACTTTAATTTAATTATTAAGTTATAAGTGCCTTATAAATACACTAGGCACGAACTAACGGTTATAACTTAATAAGCGTAACTCGATAATCGAATTAAAGATTTAAGCATTAAAATAAATAATAATACCTTTACTTTTATAAAAATACTTATTATTTATATTAAAATTAGGCTTATTTATAAACTTATTATTATTACTTTTACTTTTAAAATTAAGTTAAACCTATTTCCTTTTTTTAATAATTTTAAATCACTATTATTATAGTTATTATTTATACTATAATTAAGCTTTTTATAATTAAAAATACTTATTACATTATATACTTATTACCTTTTAAAATAACTTATTATTAAAATATTATTTAACTTTATATTTAAATAACTTTACAAGTATTAATTATAATATTATATAATTTAAATAAGAAAATAAATAACTTAATTATATATATTTTCATTTAAATTATATTATAATATAATATTTATATTTAAAGCTATTTAAGATTAAAGTGAAAAGGCATTTAAAAAAAACTTATATAATATATTTTTTAATTATCTTTTTATAATAAAACTTTTAAAACTTTTAAGGCTTTTATATAACACCTTTTTTAATAATTTTAAACCTTATAAAAATGCTAAGTAAATATTATATAACTTCCCTTTAAAACCTTTTAACTTTAACTTTAAATAACTTTAATTATAACTATTATATTAAGGTATAACTTAGGTTAAATAATATATATTTAAGTTATTTATCTTTTTATTTAAATTATATAATATTATAATTAATATTTATTAAATTATTTAAATATAAAGCTAAAGCCTTACTTTTTAAATTTTGCTTATAACTTAATAAACTTTTTAATATTATATAGCTTATTTAATATTACTTTTTAATAAGTTAAACATTATAAACCTTAATATATAAATTATAAAAAAAACTTTATATTAATAAGAAAATAAAGGTTTAATAGGTAAAATATAAAATATTTATAATACTTTTAAAATTATTAAATATGGCTATAAATATAATTTTATTATCTTAGAATATTTTAAGTATAACTATAAATATAATCTTATTATCTTAAAAAGCCTTACCTTAACTGCTATAATTATTCCTAATAATTATATTACTTTTATTAATTTAGGTATTTTTACTATTTTAACTTATTTAACTATTTTTATTATTACTAAAAAAAGTAGCTAATTTTATTACGTTTTATTTAATTAAGCTATTAAAATAAATAAGTAATATATCTATTAACTTATAAATAACTTTTAAATTGTTTAAGTATTAAAAGTATTTTAATAAGTAATTATATAATTCCTTAACTACTTTAAAATTTAATTTATTAAAGTTTCTAAAGATTTTTTATAATTTTTTTTTAGCTTATTAATAAATAATTTACTTTAGTAATTATTCATTTCTTTATTATTAAAAGTTAAATATATATTATAACGATTTTAAAGATAATTAATTATTAATTAATTTTTGTTATTACTATTATATTAGTTATTATTTATTTTCTTATCCTAATTTTAAAGATATAAGGCATTATTATTATTATTTTTATAATATTTATTACTATTTCTATTATTATTTATCCCGGATATATTATTATAACTTAAATATAAGTTAGGGAATTTAATTTTACCTAATTTTTATAAATTAACATTTATTTTATCCTTATTATTAAAATATAAAATATAATTACTTTTTTTATTACTTAATTTTTCTATTATAAATATATATATAATATAAAATATAAATTATATAAATTAAATAAAGAAATATTTATAAGGAATTTAATTGGTTTTATCTTATTAAAGATTATAATATAACGATATTAATTTTTATAAAAGTTTATATATTTACTTATATATAAATATTTATATATATATAAATATTTTAATTATCTCATTTTTATTAAGCTTTAAGAATAAAATAAATATACTTTAATTAAAAGTTTTATAAATATCTTTATATAATTTTTATATATTTTTTATTAAATTAATTTTAAGTTTAATATTTTTATAATATATTATTATCTAATTTTTGTTAAACTATATTTGGTATATATTAAGAATTATATAAGCTATTTTCACTTAATTTTAAGATTTATTTAAATAATATATGCCTTTATTTTTAAGCTTATATAATTAATCTTTAAAAAGGTTTACCTATAACTTTAGTAATTAATTATAAAAGTAATATTAATTCTTAAAGTTTAAAGTAATAATATATTTATACTTTTTATAAATTATTAATAATAAGTGCTATTAGAAAAAAGAAAATATAAAATAATGGAATATAATAACTTATAATAAACGCTTTTATAAGGCTTAAATATATAAAAAAATATTATTAAGGTATTTCTTCTTATAATATTATCCTTTAATTTATTAATAATATTTACTTCTTTATTTAAATTTTTAAATTTAAATAAAAATAGGCATATTTAAGTTATTATAATGCTTAAGGGATTATTTTATTAATTATAAGATATACTTAAAAAATTATTCTTTTAATTGTAAAATATGTTTAAAGAATTATTCTTTTAAATATAAAATATACTTAAAGAATTATTCTCTTAAATATAAAATGATTTATGTTAAAATAATTTAGGTTAAAAAGGGTTATTATTTTGTAATATTTTAAATTAAGAAAGGTTATTATTTTATGGTATTTCGACTTAACTATTATTCCAATAATTCCTAACTATAATATAGTATATATAGTAAATTAGGTTATAAAAGATATTATTATTATTTATAAGTGTAAATCTTAATAAAGGGTTATATTTTTTAAAATTAAAATAGTAAATATTTAAAAAATTAAGGTTATATTTATCTTTGCTATTTAAGTTTAAAAGAAATAATATGGCTATTAATTTTTAATCCTTATTAAAATTTCTAATATTATTTAAAAATATTATATTAGATAAAAATTATAAAAGGCTAATAATTAAAGTTATAGTATATTAAAATATTATATATATTATATTAGTAATAATTAAAATTAAAGAACTTAATAAGGAAAAAGGATATATATCTTAAAAGATATATATAATTTAATAAGTAATTAGGAAAATAAAAAAAGGAATGGAATATTTAAAAATAATTTTTTAAAGGATAAAATATTTAATAAAGATTTTTTTTTATAAGATTATGTAAATATAATAAGGTAAAATGAAATTATTAATATTATAAATAAGGCCTTCCTTTTAATTTGGTTTATTCTTTTTTAGCTTTATATAAATGCTTATATAAATATTATTTAAAGATTAGTTTTAGGTTTTTAATAAAAGGTATGTAAAATTCTTATAACTTATATTTAAGATTATATATATTTTAATATATAAGTATATTATCTTTTAAATAATATATATAAAATTAATATAAAATATTTAATAATATATTATTACGTTTTAAATTTAAAACCTTATTTATTATAAATAGCTTTTTTATTTTTATAATTAATTTAACTATTTCTTATTTAATATTATACTTAATTTTATATTTAAAGATATTTAAGATAGAGTTATAGCCTTTATTAAAATTTACCTAATTTCCTATTAATAATATATGTAAATAATTAAAGCAATTAATTAATATTTATTACCTAAGTTATTTAGAAAAAATCTTATTCCTTTTTTTTAGGTAATTAATAAAGGTAAATTATATTATAATATTTTATATTATGTTTATTATATCGTGGCTAGGAATATTTAAATTAATAATAAAGGGTTAAATACGAGTAAACTAAAGTATTTATTTCTTTTTAAATCTTTTAAAGTATCTTATTTATGTTTTAAACCTATTAAAAATTATTTTATTTTTATTGGATAATATTTTTTTTATTATCCTAAATATTTTTAAGGTTAAAACTTTAATCCTTTTTTAATTTTAATATTAATTTTATTTAAATATGTTATATTTTATTATATTTTATTTTAATTATTAGGTCTTTTCGAAAATTTTATTTAAGCCTTAATAAAATATAATATCTTATTATTTTCTTTATTTCCTTGCTATAAAACCCTTTATATATAATATATAATAAGTGCCTTATTGTATTATTGGAAATTTAAGCATATTTAAGAAAGCTTATATAATATTTAAGATAATTTAGCGATAGCTTAAACTTAATAATATATATAAATTTATTAAAAGTAAGAAAAATATTATTATTTATAATTTAATTAATAATAAGGTTTATTTTTAGTTTAATATTTATAAACTTTTTAATAATAATATCCTTATTTTTTTATTAAAGTTTAATAAAAAGAATAATAAATTTTATTTAATTAATTATATATTAATTCCCTTATTAAAGTTAAAGGATTTTAATATGAAAATTATTAAGTTATATTATAATATATATTACTTATATATACTTTAAAGCCTTTAAAAATTTTTCTTTGCTTATTTTGTTTAGGTATTATTTACGAATTTAATTATTTAAATTTTTATTAACAAAGTTAATAAAAATGTTAAATATTTTATAAGCGTTTTAAAGGTTACTAATGGAAAATAAATAAGGGTTAATAAATAAATAGTAATAAAAAACTTATTATAATTGTTATTTAAAGCGATTAATAGTTATGGGTAAATTAAATAAAAAGGAAAGAAACGTTTTTATAATAAAATTAAAAGAGAAAATTTTAAAATATCAAATTTAAATATTTATAATAACGTTATAATTTACTTTATGTGTAATAATAAGATAGTTTTAACTAGTAATTTTAATAACGTTAAGTTTAATAATTATAGGTTTAATTATATATTAAAACGATTTAAGTCTTTGAAATTATTTAAGTCTTTAAGATTATTTAAGTCTTTGTAATTATTTAATGGTTATTATTTAAAGGATTTAAATTTATTTAATAAGAAATTTTAAATATCTTATAATAGTAATAAAGAATAAAATTTATATATTAAATATATTTTTATATTTAATTTATAAATTTTTGGCTATAATAATGTTAGTTATAATAATGTTAATTATAATAGTAATAATATCTTATAAAAGGTATTTTTTCTTATTAATATTGTGTAAAGGTTTATTTATAAAAGTAAAAATGTTTTGTTAAAAATATTATTTCTTATTAATAAAACTATTAATTAAAATAATAATTTAAATAAAAAGTAAGGCTTTTTTAAGGCTTTATATAAGATATTTTTTAAGCGTGTTTTAAATTTTACCTTTAATATAAAAGGCCATTATTAATCTTTTATATAATTATTAAAAGTAATAATAAATTAGGTTTATATAGTTAATATATTCATTTATTTAATATTTATAAATAACTTATATAAGTAATAATAATTAAATATAATATGGTTTAATTAAGTTAATTTATTATTTGGTATAAAGGGAATTTACTTTATAAATTTAAAATTAGTAAATAGATATATATATAAAAAAAATATAATATTAATCTTAATATTTAAAAATAATAATATATATATAATTTAAGCTAAAAGGCTTTATATAATATAATAAGGCTTTTTAATTATTACTTACTTTTTTAGCTAATTTTAATACTTAATAAAGGATATATTAAAATAAGATTTATATTATTAAAATCGTTTTAATTAGCTTTTTTAAAGGATATAAAGTTTAAATATGTATATAATATATTTTGAAAGTTATTAATAATTATATATGGTTTTTTAAAAAAAATTTATAACGATATATAATTGGTAGTAATTTCCTATCGCTTTTTAAAAAGTGAATATCTTATAAGCGCTATAATAACTTAAGTTTAAAAGAGGTTTTAGGTTTTAAGTTTTAAGTTATATATTATAATTTAAATATTATAATAAGTTATTAAATAATCTTAAGTAAATAATAATAGCTATTAATAATATATATAAAGGAGTAATATTATTATTATCTTATTTAAAATATTAATATTATTTTATATAATTTATATAATTTATATAATATAATATATACCTTATTTACCTAATTTATATATTTTATTAATATAATTTAATTAATTTTGGGGTTATATTTTAAAACTTTTAAATTAATAGTTACATTAATCTTAATTATTATATTATTATTACTTTAAATATTACCTATAAGTATTTTTAAAGAGTTAAATATAAAGCTTATTATTTTATTAGGTAAGGGAAGTATTTTAAGTTAAAATATAAAATATAATAAAGGATAAGATAAAAGATAATTTCTTTTTAACGAATGGTTATAATCCTTAGTTTTTAAATTAATATTATAATTATTATTAATATTTATTTACTTTTTTCTTACTTTTATAATAGTGGAATTTTATTAACTATTTAAGGATTTATTTAAATTTTTATTAATATCCTATTTGCGACGATCTTTTATATTTAAACGTAAATGCTTTTTAGAAATAAAAATTTAAATAATAAATATATAATATAATATTTAATTTACTAAGGTTATATATATAATTTAAAAGGTTAATTTAATGTTATTATATGTATTTTCATGGATGATAATAGCTATTAAATCTATCTTTATAATATTAATAAATTATATAGTAAAATTTTTTAAAATAGTTTAAGTAAAATAGGTAAATAAATATTTAAAAGAAATGCTATATAATTAATATAATAAGTAGTTATAATATAACCTATTTAACTTATTCTTAGTTTTATTTATTAAATAAAATAAATAAAATATTAAAATATAACGATTATTATATAGCTTAAATAAAAATAAAAGCGTTTTAAAGTTTTATACCTAATATATATTAGCATAAAAAAATATAAGATTATTAATATTATTTATTTTCTTAAATTCGTTTAATAATATAAAATATAGATTTATATTATTTTTAATAAATTAAAGTTTTTTAATCTTTAAAATAATATATACTTTTTTTATATTACTTAAAGCTAATATTATATAATAATACTTATTATATATAATAATTATTTTATAATCTTTTATTTATATAAACTTATATATAAGGATTAAAGCAATATTAAGATTTTGTTAAAATGGGGGGAGGTTATTATAAAGGAAAGATTAATAATAAAAGTTTAATATAATAAGATATAAAATTATAAAATATAATCCTTAAAAATATTTTAATAATAAAGGTATAATTTTTCGTTACTTATATAAAGGATATAATAAATTATAAAAGTAATATATATTTATAAATAAAATATTATTTATTAAGTGTTTAAAACAACTATTAAGCGTAGGGATTAATAAAAAGTAAAATTAATTTACTTTTTCTTTAACTTAAGTATTATTAATTAAGAAATAATATATATAATATGTTAAATTATAATTAATATTTTTATTATTAATAGTAAGAAATTTTATTAATAACTTATAGTTTATTAGATAATATAAATATTAAATCTTAATAAGGAAAAGCATTAAAAATTAAGGTATAATATTTATTATATAAGCTAGGAAAAGATATAACATTATTACGGTTATATATTTTTTAAACTTTATATTTAATAAATATTTATAATGGTTTTGTTAAATTAAATTTTTAAAAAAATAATAAGATTTAATATTAATATAATAATTAAAATTATTATTATAATTAACTATTAAAGTAATAAGATATATTTATATAAAGTGAAATAACCTAATTATTAGTTTAATTAAATATGGTTATATTAGCTATTATCCTTAATAATAAAGCTATAAAGCTTTTTAGCTATAATTTATCTTTTTAACTAATTTTAATGCTTAAAAAGGGGTATATTAGGATAAGATTTATATTATTAAAATTGCCTTAATTAGTTATTTTAAAAGATATAAGATTTAAATATATATATAATGTACTTTTAAAGTTATTTATAAATGTGTATAGTTTTTTAAAAGAGTCGCGTAATTGGTAGTAATAGTTTATTATTTTTTAAATATAATAATGTAAGGTATTAAATTAAAAGTGGAAATGGTTTTTAACTTATATATATGTAATTGTTATTTTTTATAATTATTTATTATCTTTTTAAAGAAATTTTTTTAAACTTATTATATATATTTTTTAAAGTATATCTTTTATTATATTATATTTCTTTAGGTTAATAGTTATTAAATTAAGGTATATATAAGTATTTTAATATATTATAACTTTATTAAATAATATTTTATTATTTTTATTAAATTAAATTAAATTATTTTATTTATATTATTAAGATATCCCTAAAATATAAAATATAATATTTTAATTATCCTTTTCGAATTTAAATTATTTTAATATTAATATTTTTAAATATTTATTTATTTATTACCTTAAACTTTTCGATTATAATATAATATTATTATTTATTTATATAACTTAAGGTAAAGGTATTTATTATAACTTTATCTATTATTTATATTATATTATAGTTGGAAATTATTAAGTTAATAATAAGGTTAATATATTATAATAATAAATATAAGATAAATTATTAAATGATAATAATAATAATAATTTCTAATTTAAGCTTAAACTTAAATTAATATAATATGGTAATATTAAATTAGTTTATTATAAATTTTAAACTTAATAAATAAGTATTATATATAACTTATATCCTTTTTATTTAGCTAAGTAAGGGAGTTTTTTAAATATCCCTTAGGCTTATTTCTTAAATATTTTTTAAACTTATTTTATTATATAAGCTTAATAAAATAATCCTTTAAATAATTTCTTAAGTATTATAATATCTTAAATATATCTATTTCTATTTACTTCTTTAAATTTAAATAAGGTAGTAATAATTTTAAAATATAACTTTATAATATATTATAATTATTTATACTTTTATATACTTAAAATGGTTTTTTAAAAGCTTAAGATTAAATATAAGTTAACACGTTTTATTATGTTATATTTTTTTAATAGTAATTATTAATTAATAGCTAATCCTTTATATAAATATCTTATTATATTAAATTTTAAGAATTAAATTTTTCTTTATAATTAAGTGTTAAAACTTTAAATAAATTTTTTATTATATTTAACTTTTATAACTTTTAAAATAAAGCTATTTTTTTATTATTTAATAGGATTTTAAGTTTATATAAAAGAAGTTTATTTAATTCTTAAGGTAATATTAATTTAATAAATTTAAAATTAAATAGTTAAAGTTCTTAAATAAAATATTTTTATTAAATTTAACTATAATAAAATAGGGTTATATAAAGATGTTTATTTTACTTTTAATAAAAGTATAATTATTTTATTTCTAATATATAACTTATTAAATAAGGAAGTTATGTTTATTATATACGTATAAAAAAATATAATAGTTAAGGCTTTTATAGCCATATAAAAATTAATATTATTTTATTATAATTATAAATATATTAACCTTAATTAGGTTTTAAGAAAGCTTTTTTTTATTTAATTTATATAATTTAAATTTTGTTTAATATATATATTTATTTTTAAAAGAATTTTAAGTAAAAAAGGAAATTATATTTTATATTTAATTATTTATAATAGGTTTAATAAAGTAAAATTTAAATAATAAAAGCTTAATAATTTTAAATTTTTAAAGCTATATATAAGTTATAATATTATTTCCTTAATAAAAATGGATTATATAATTTAAAATATTAACATTTTAAATCTTTAAAATTATAATAAAGAAATGAATAATAATAATAAACCTAGGCTTATAAAAGATATTATCTATGGTTTATTATAATTTAAAGTAGATTTTTATAATAAGAAATTTAATTATCCTTAATATAAATTATTAATAAATAATTTAAAAAAAATATCTTCTAATATATTTAAAATTAATAATATAAATAAAGGGCTATATAACTATTTGTTAAAATATTTTTATTACTTAAATAATTTAAATATCACTTATAAGGTTAAATAAGCAAAGGAAAAATTACCTTCCTTTTCTAATAATTTAACTATAAAAGGTAAAGGAGATTTAATAATTTCTTTTAATAATAATAAAAGTAATTAAATAAGTAAGGTTAATAAAGGTAATAAAAGTAATAAAAGTAATAAATTTAATAAATTTAGTATAAATATTAATAATAATAAGGGTAGGATAAATAAAGTTATTTAAAATAATAAGATTATATTTATAATTATATTTAATAAAATTAAAAGTATTTTAAGCATTATATATCTTTTTATTTAATATAATTTTATTGTATAAGATAATTTAATTAATATAAGGCTTTTTTTATAGTTCCTATATTAGGGATTTTATTAAAAAGTATAATTATTTATTATTGTTTTTTTTTTCTTTTCTTTTCTTTTCTTATTCCTTTTTACTAATTAAGGTTATAAAATCTAACGGTTAAAATATATAATACTTATAATTAATATTTTAATATAATATAAATATATAATTAATTATATTATTTTTATACTATAAATAAAATTGTAAGTTATTTATATAATTATAATTAAGTCTTTAAGCCTAATATATTTAATATAATAATATTATAAATTATTTAAATATTTTATTTAAAATATTTTAAAATAATAAATAGGTTTTAATTAAATATATTTACCTATTTATTAATTTAAATATTTTAAATAATTATTATTTATTAGGATAAAGTTTTTTAATAGGATTAAATTTTATAATAAACTTATATAAAAGTTTTATTATAAAAATAAACATAAATATTAAAAAAGAAACTTATAAAAGATTAGTTATATAAGCCATAAAATATTTTATAACTTCGTAAATATTTTAGCTATTAATTAGTTAATATTAAGTTTAAAATAAAAGAATATTTTAAGCATTAATATTCTTATAAAAAAAGAAATAATATAAATAATATAATAAAGGGATATTTAAAATATTAGGGTATTTTTATAAAAGTTAAAATTAGGTTATAATTAGTATAAAAAGATAAGATAAAAGTGCTTAAAAAATTATAATTTAATAATATATTATTTTCTTATATTTAAAAAAAAAGAAAAGATTATTAAGAAAAATTATAAAAGGCTTTATCTTATTTTAAAAGGCTAAGGGCTAGTGTATTATAAGCTAGTAATTTACCCTTAGCTTATAATTACCTGCTCCATTAATAATTAAATATTAATAAAAATTTATTTAATTTATTATTATATTATTTATATTCTTTTATTATTTTTTATATTTTCCTTATTAATATTTTATTCATTATAAGCTTTTAAAATAGGGGCTATATATATTTTAATACTTATATTATTTAAGTTTTTAAAGGCTATATTAATATTTTAAAAGCTTTAATTTAAAATAGAAATAAATTATATAAAAAAGAAAAATAATTAATAAATAAATATAATAAAAGTAAATATTTATATCTTTATTATTAATAGCTTAAAGGATAATAAAATATTATATATTAAGATATGCTTTAATATGTATAAAAGTTTATTTATATATAAATAAAGTATATTTTTTAATTTATTCTTTTCCTTTATATTTATTAATTTTAATACTTTTTATTATAAATTTATATATATATATTTATTTTATTAGCCTAATATTATTTATATTATATATTTACCTTTTAATTATAAATAATTTAAACAAGATAAATTAAATAATTAGTTTTTTATTTAAGTTATAGCTAAAAAATATTATATTTTATATTTAATAAAATATAATATATTTTTTAATATTATATTAATATTTATACGTAATTTTAATATTTAATTAGTAAATTTAAAATTAATTTATATATTATATAAAATAATTATATATAATATTTTTTTTTATATAAAATATAACTTTAATTTATTATAAGATTTTAAATATATAAAAATATATAAATAATTATTTTAAAACATATATATATTTATACTTATAATAAAAAATCTTTAATTATATTTAATATATATTAACCTTTTTTTAAAAGTAACTAATTTAAATTGAAAAAATTTAAATAAAGTATACTTTAAGAATATATATAACTTTATTCTTATATAAAAAACTTTTTTATTAATATTAAATATATAATATTTATTTATAAATATTTTTTTACTTATTAATTTATATTTATTTATTAATTTTTAATATATATTTAGCTTTAAAAAACCTTAATTATATTTAAATAGTTTAAAATATATTTAAGAAAATTAAAACAATTTTAGTTAAATTTTATTTAAAATATTAACTTTTAAAAGTAAAAAAACGATCTTATTAAGTTAAATTAATTTAAATTTAATTTTAAGCAAAACATTAGCTTTTAAAAATGAAAAGTTAACCTTATTAAATTAAATAATAAAACCTTAAATATTATTCCTAAACTAATTAATAATAGCTTAAATTTTAATTAAAATTAAGTAAATAACCTTTATTAAAATTTAATTAGGAAAAATTACTTTTTAACTTAATTTAAATTACTTATTTATAATTCTTTTTTTAAAAAAAATAATAATAAATTAAATTTAATAAATAATATAAACCTTAATTAATATATAGCTTAAATTTTAATTAAAATAAAAAAAATAAATATAAATAATATTATTACTTTAATAATTAATAATTTAAATATATAAATATTTTTATTATATTTTTTAAAAGCTTATTAATAATAACTTTAACTTAAAATTAAATAAATTATTTCCTTAAATAAATATTATTTAAATTAAATATATTATTATTAAAAGATTAAACTTATATTTTTATTTATTTCTAATTATAAAGGTAAATTTAAATTAATTTTTTTTTATTTTAATTTTTAATAAATCTTAATTATATATATAATAATAATTAATATTATTTTATTCTTAAAATATATTTATAAAAGTTATTAAATAAATAAAAATATATTTTAATAATATATTATTTTATTAAATTATTTAAATAATACTTATATTATATATTATTATAATAATAAAAACTATAAATATACTTATAAAATTAATATATTAAATATTAATTTTATATTATTAAATAAAATATTATTATTATTTTAACTTTTATAAATATAAAAAAATATATTAAAATTATTATATTAATTAAAAAATAATAGTAAAATATATTTAACATTTTATTCGAAACTATATATAATATTAAAGCTTATTTATTAATACTTATAAATTAAACTATTAACTTAAAATATTAAATTTACTTATAATTTTATATAATTACTTTATAATTTATTATATATTAATATAAATTAATAATTATTATATTTTCTTTATATACTTTATAACTATATAATATATTATATAAAAAATATTTATATATATATATCCTTATATTAATAATTTCTTATATAATTTAAATAAATAATTAAAATGATTTGGCAGTTTAGCGGATTCTATAATTTTCAGTGGATCATGTCAGTATTATCCCCCGTTAACTCCATGATAAGCCCCCTATCGCCGGTACTACACTCCGTTCCCCGTCAAGTCCGGGAAATCCTCCGCTAAAGTGCTCCGTGGGGTGAACACCAGCCACGGCCCGTTGTGAGTCGATATAAAAACATCATAAATGTGAAATTCGCCCTTATCACTCAGTCCGATATCACCAAGCTTGCCTGGGGCTGGTTTGAAATCAAAATACCACAATGTCTTAGCGATGAGGAGATTGATTTCCAGGTACGCCATGGCTTTCCCCGCACACCCGCGGGATCCGAGGGAGAATGGTGCGAAGGCATCATGCATGGCTTTCCTTGAGCCGGGTGCATCCTCTTCGGCATTTGGGTTTAACCAGCGCTCTGGTTTATATGTGAACGGATCGGGAAAATAATCCTGTACCAAATATAGGGGTTAGTAGAGCAACTAGACAAATTATATAGCGAGCCGGGAATACGTGCCTCGTTGTGATGGAGCGCGTAGATGCCAACGCCAACATACGTATCCTTTGGAATGACATGTCCGTCAACGACGAACGGCTTGTTCGCATCTTCATCCGGAGCCAATTGTCGCCAAAGAGTGCCTGGTATTGGTGGAGACATCCTCAAAGCTTCGTCAATGCAAGCGCGGAGGTATTGGCAGCTCGCAAGCTTGCTTCCACTGATATCATTTCCAGTCTCAAATGTGGACCGAATTTCCTTGGCTAGTTTCTCGTAACACTCACGATGGCGGGCTACATAAAACAAGGTAGCGGCCATGGCTGTGGATGTAGTGTCGCCTCCTATTCATATTCTTAGCACCCACACAGCAGAGCAGAGGAAAGTGATGGTAGGGCTGTAAAACAAACCTGCTACAGTAAAAAGAATCGCTTCCATCCATAAGTCGTTGACTCGGAGGCTTTTGCCTTCCTCAGTCTTCAAAGTGTCAGCAATGAAAGAATAAAGATCATGCTTCGCATTCTGCTCCTCCTTCATACGGCTCTTTATCATGAATTCCAAGAGACGAAAGACTTTCTCTCGCGACTTGTACCAGATCATATTGATAGGCACCTGAAGGCGGTGCTTTGCTATCGTTGGAACTTGCAAGTAAGCGTTCAGTCGACGGTTCCCCCTCGCGATTTCTTCGGGAAGAAATCGATATTTCTCCTCTGTTTGAGAATGTATAGGGAACCCGAATGACAGAAGGCATACAATGTCCATCCCTAGGTAATTACAACGCTTCTTCATGTCTATAGGATGTCCTTGAGCCAGGGCTACCTGTTTGAAGAATATGTTGACCTGGTCGATCATCGTAGGCTCAAAGGCTCTCATGGAGCGTTCATTGACAGCTGGGCCAATGAGTTTCCGTCTTTGCCGATGCATGCTCCTATCTAGAGCATTCCAAGCGTTATAGGAGCCGGGGCTCGCTTGGTTGGATAGATAGTTGACAGATTTGGTAACTCTTTCATTCTGATAAATATCTTCTTGTTTTCAGTAACTACTAGTAGCTAAACGACTTGCTGGCTGAGAAATTTACCTTTCAGAGCTGCGGCTGAATTGAATACCAGCTTATTCGGCCCTTGTCTTATTACCGGACCTGAGGCAAGTCAGTTCTTGGTGGTTGTTGGTATTCTCTTTACAGGAAGGCTCTAATCTCACCATATTGGAGGTGCTGTTT
Organism: Hypoxylon sp. EC38; assembly: GCA_002120335.1. Taxonomy (NCBI): domain Eukaryota; kingdom Fungi; phylum Ascomycota; class Sordariomycetes; order Xylariales; family Hypoxylaceae; genus Hypoxylon; species Hypoxylon sp. EC38. The sequence goes on along the minus strand of KZ111253.1, from coordinate 138,434 downwards.
CCACGTAACTAAATGAAGAGATCGTCTTAGAGCATAGAATGCACCGTAGCCATCAGTGAACTTCGCTACGAATGGTCCAGGGTATTGACTCAAGGGGTGTAAGAGGATGTAATAGCTTATAATCAGTAGGATCTAATTTCACACGTCAACATGAGAATTAATCAAGCGAATAAATATAGGATTTCATACAGAAGCAACAGGGATGTATATTGAATATGCTAACGCATTATCTCGAATACCGAGAGTCTTGGAGTCCATTCTCGGATGTTAGACCAAGTACCTAAGAGGCACTTTCGATTAATAGAAAGAATTCAGGATGGCTTGTATTTAGTTGAAGCTGGGCTAATTGCGCGCCTATTACTTATTGAAAGAGGAATGGTGGTTGAAGAGCTGCTACAGAGGTTAGGCCTCAGTGTTAGGACTTAGCCTTCATGTAGGGATGACGCAATCGCCATCCCCTTACTTATATTGACTTTGGAGGCTGTGTAACACAGAGTCACAAAGAGAAACCGGGAGCTTCGACAATGTGTTATTACTGAATCCCGATATTTACGGTGGGCCATTCCACAAATACTGAGATATTGGTTGTCCAATCAAGGTGTCTTCCCATACCCTCCATCTTTTGTACAACAGTTTGAATCTGCCAATAACTGCAAGGCAGATTTATTGGAGGGTATCTATCATATAGGTATGGGGGTGAATCGATCAGTCGGCAGCTATCAATCTAAGCTCCTATGCGGTTCAGTGAGTCTATTCCCTGGAGTACCACCTAAATTCCATAACTACTCCAACGTGCATGTGAGGGGAGAGACACCTATAAGGTCATAGAGCCGAATCTAGTAAACATCTCCGTTACTTACTGCGCATAATGTAAGGTGACATTTATCTGTATTGGGGTTGTGTAAAGCCTTGCGGAGCTGTTTATCATTGACAGCTTCGATTAGCATACATGCTGTTAGAGGTTATGGTAGTCTCACCGCTACTCAATTTAGCCGCCTACCCCAACTCGTTTGAATTATTGACACTAACAGTTGTGCTACAAATGTCGGAGTATCATTTGCCGTTTGTTCACACAGCCTACTGTCTCGTGCAACCCTATACCATAACGAGTGACTAATCAGAAACCCCAGTCTTATCATAATATTCCTTTCAGATAGGCATCCAGGGCGGTCATACGTAATAATAGGGAAGGATCCGATTCGCTAGGAATCGTAGCCTCGCGATTTCATCGTACAACAACGCAATAACCACTTACTGCAACTAAATTAATTGCTTGATAAAGCCCCAACCGGTCTAGACCCCTATAGTACTAATGTGTGAGGCTTTCATTAGAAAGGATTCTTACTAATGATATTAATAAGGCTTTGTGTCGGGTAGATTGACTAGAAGGAGCATTTGGCTAATCCTCCTTGCAACACATTGCTGTTGTTATTGCCATAACATTGTTGCACATCCGATCAGACCCCGAAGTCATCCGGACGTACCTAGGCGCCACCCCTTGCTCGACAGATAAGGAATCTCGCCGGCTAGCTGCTGCTCCAATCATGCAGGCTAGCACATGAATTACACCGAGAGGCTGGTAACTCATAAGGATAAGGCTGCATGTTTAAGACATCGTTGTCAGATGTTTCACTTTGAGATATTAGATATGTATGTAGGTAGGTAGGTAGGTAGTTTCCAGCTTCTCGCGGAACAACATGTCTCATCTTTTCATGCATGATGCGCCATGTGACAATCGTGTTTATTACTCGTACATTCTATGACTTTAGAAATAAAACCCCTCTTCTGAAATCGCCTTCATTGTAGCCTAGCGGTGTCATGTAACCTTTTCTCCGTAGCAACATACTGCTCTTACTAATCTTACCAAGCATTGCGACGTTTATGGTTGCTTCTTGAGCCTTGCCTGCGGGCCTATCCCTGTTTTACAGTCCATGGATGTTGACGGTTATATTCGTCGTCCGCAATGTTAAGACCGTATATCTCGTCGGTTGTAAATTGAGTTGTGCGTACAATTGCTGGCCCGTCACCGTCGAGGCTAGCTAAGTTTTGCTTGGCGGTCGATTCGCCTGCACTGACCGACTCGGATTCCCTTGTGGGAATAGGGGGAATGCTACCGTCCATCTGCTGATATCTCCCCTTGCGCTGGAATAGGCTTGACTTCGATGGTCTAGATTTCACAGTGGGCCACATAACCTGGGTGGTGCTCCCGGACCTAGATCTCTTAAGTTTCTCCGTAGAAGACCTAGCCAACGACTTCAAGGATGAAGCCATATCCGCGAATCTCAACTCGGAGAGTGTTTTCGGAATGGATGGCATGCAGAATACGAGGATCCCACATGTAATCTCGGCAAGTGACCATAGAGCCAACGCCGCAAAAGTATAAGTCGTGTCTCTCGAAGAATTATAAGGAATTGATGCCGCCACTTTGAAACCAGCAGAAATACAAGCCCTGGATTTCAAAAGATCAGTATTATCGAAATATTGAGAAGAAAGGGGCTATTTCTCCCAAAATACCGATAAGAAAGATGAGAGAGACTCCCAACTTCCTCTTGGTTGACATTTGTAATCTCCAGATGACCCTCTGGGGGAGTAAGAGGAGGATGATGTCGACTGCAAAATTAACCGCGGAGACTAGTGTGCTAGAAATGGACGTATTCGTGCACTTTCCTGGAAGAAGAGGATTCCAGAGCCTGTCATGGGGATGACACGCAACATTCGGGAAAATCATCATTGCGATATAGAATAAGGTATTGAGCACCAAAAGAGTGTAGCATATCCAGTAGAATGCGTTGCGAGTATGGCTTGGGACGAAGATAAAAACCCACTCGAGAATGATCGCCGATTTTATGGTCAGAACGGTAGCGCAATAGAACATGTAGCCCTCAAAATACATCTACGATCATCAGCCATATGAAGGATTGAGTGGGGTAATATAAGAGGTAACTGACTTTGTTGAATGTTATCAAATCCTTCACGCGCATATCCCATTGGTGGACAAAAAAGCCAGAGGATAATAGGATACTAAACACCTCATAGATAAAGCCCAAATATGTTCCCTAGCGGACTATTAGTAATCGCGTGCTTGCTGTCGGCAGTGGGAAGATTATAGGGCCATACGAAGGCTGCGAGTCCGATCCCTACTAACGTTAGAATATCGTACGCGCGTGTATAGCCAGGTGGACAACTGACAATCCGCAATGTGGACTTTTCTCAAATAGAATACTCGTGCATAGAAGCGAAGAAGGGCGAATACTGATACGAAAGACAAGCAGAGGATGAAAGCTACATAGGCATAGACGTTATGGTTTGGCGGGTTTTCAAAATTCGCAGTAATTCCACTAGGGGGTTCGAGAGCAGGCCCTTCGAGTGTATTCCCAAAGTCCTTCCCTGGCGTTTGGTTTAAGGGAGCCATTTGAGCTGATCTGAAGAGTCTGAGAAACTTCAAAATTCGACTCGATAGAGTAAGGTAGAGTCTATCGAGTATTAAAGATCACATCTAGTTTCAAGCAATTTGACTCTAAAAATATCACGGCATGCAGGGCTCTCTTCTCACTCACTACAGACACGCCCTGGCTAATTCTCCAGTCCAATGTAAGGCTCACGCTGAATTTCGATGTCACAGTGACATCTTTAAGACGCACACATTGAAACATACCTACCTACCTATGTGGTCTGACAATCGATTTATTATGCATGTAATCGGCGACGTTATAGTTGAGGTTACATTAGGGCTCTGGGTGACACAACCATGCTGTCGCACCAATGGGATGCAAATTCGCGAATTATAGCAAATTTTATCCACAATATGATTTTGCATAAGGTCGTCAATGTTAAAGTCTTTGTAGAACTATATTACTATTATTCTATAGACCAATATGCTTTGTAAGTGACTGGGAGCGATGTAGAACATAATGTGGATTCTGTTTCACGCTTGACAAGTTTCCATGAAAGATTGGCTATATTTCGCCCCTTTTCTTCTCTCTGGGCTCGCAACCAGTTTCCAAGTTAAGAATTTGGAAGGTGCAATTGTAAGACAGTTTCTAACGCCACTACAACAAATGGTTGGTTGCCTTTTACCAACATCCTCGTATTGCAAAACTTGCAGATCTATTACGGTACCTACCTAGGTACAAGAGGAACATGCTACCTGAAGTGCAATAAACATGAGACCAACAGGATGACAGATTATACAATATATTGGTAATCCTTCGAAGGCGCAAAACAGGATAATTTGTCCCGGGAAAGTTCATTTTGCCTTCGTGGCGTCGTGAGATAGGTTACGATTTTTTAGGACTATACACCGTAAGTATCGATTTACTTGTGCCGTTTTTGTGCAGTGACAATGGTTGTGCTCTCAGTAGACATAGTATCATGAATACTATTGCGATATGTGCCAGTCATATATATGCCCTCTATTGGCCAAATAACCTAAGGTGTACAATTCGACCATGACAAGATCTAACTCTAATTATCACAACGTTCAGGGCACAACAATTAGTAGTATACTTTACGAATTCTGACAAGAAGCTAGAGATCATGGGTGCAGTTATTGAAATTGAAAGTGGTGATTCTCTCACCCCAAGTCTTGCGTCCACCAAGGCATCATTGGATCCTCAGGGCTTTCTCAGGAACAGTATTAGCGACATGAAACATTGCATGAATACGGAGAGCATAGATGATCCTGTCTGTATCGTGGGACTAGGTATTACTTTTCCCGATTCCTAGGAGATATATGACTAACTCTATAGCATGTCACCTCCCAGGCGAAGTACGATCTCCGTCCAGTTTGTGGGAACTCCTCATGAACAGGAAGAGTGCCCAGGGCCCAGTCCCATCTGAAAGATTTAATATCAAAGGCTTTCATTGTTCAGACGATAGCCGGGCCGGCGTGATGAGCGCAGATGGTGGATATTTCCTCAAGGAAGATCCCCGGCTGTTTGAGAACAGCTTCTTTGGCATTAATAATCTCGAAGCTACTTACAGTACGTATAAGCTCCGATACCTACATCATACCCCTGGAGCTACCTAATCTTCCGGATGTTTATGTTGTCTGAAGCCTCACCACGGGTGGAGACTCTAAAATCAGAACCATCGACTCCCTTTTAAATTAATCTAGGTGGATGCTGACTCCTTACACATCGTAGTGGATCCTCTTCAGCGAAAGCTTCTTGAAGTGGTTTTTGAGTGTTTCGAGAATGCTGGTGTCTCCCTGGATCAAATGTCCGGTTCAAGTACGGGTGTATATGCAGGCGACTTCACCACTGACTACCAGACCATGCACTTCAGAGACCCAGATTACCTACATCGCTACAGCACCACTGGATCTGGAAAGGCCATTCTGTCGAATCGAATTAGCAATGCTTTCAACCTCCAGGGGCCCAGGTAAGTTCCAGCCAGTTCAACGAAGTTGGAATTAGATGAACCGCCCTTGTATACCTAAACTAATGGCGAATTGAATAGTATGACATTGAATACTGCATGCTCATCGTCCTTGTACTGTCTCCACACTGCTGTCTCAGCCCTCAAGACCGGTGACTGCGACGGCGCCATTGTCGCAGCAGCTAATCTAATACTGGGCCCAGAGCAACATCTTGAGACCATGAAAGGGGGTGTACTTTCGCCAACATCAACGTGCCATACGTTCAGTGAGTCAGCTGATGGTTATGGGCGAGCCGAGGGTGTCGACGCCGTGTACATTAAGCGTCTTTCATCCGCCCTCGAGAACGGCGACAAAATTTGGGGTGTCATTCGTGCCACTACTTTAAATGCGTCAGTTAATTATTCTAATATCAATTCCTTTCTCTTTATATACCTATGAAGGTTGACAAATTCCGATGTAGATGTGGCAAAACCCCTGGCATTTCGCAGCCAAGCGCTGCCCTCCAGGAAGCGGTTATTAGGAAAGCTTATGCCAATGCTGGTCTCAAATTCTGTGAGACTGATTACGTCGAGTGCCATGGGACGGGAACCGCAGTAGGAGATGTTATTGAGGTGGACGCACTAAAGAAGTGCTTCTGTCCGCGCGAAGGCCCGCCCTTGATGATCGGCTCGGTGAGCATGCCACATATCCCTCTTAGATACCCTGTATCTTCTTCATCAAGTGATCCAAGAGTAATTCTCTTGATTGCCTTGTCTCTATCGTGTAACAAACGATAGGATTACCTAATTCTTATGCAAACGATCCTGCTGATGGGATATCACGTGATATCCCAAAAGGTGTCTAGGTTCCTGAGCAACCACTAAGTCACATGACTTATCTCATATTCTCCTCTCTTCAAGTTTACTTACCTATCCTTACTTCACCTTTTTTACCTAATATTTATGATGAATCTTTATTTTGAATAGCCACCTTAGGTGCCTAACCTACCTAAAATGTTTGGCTAACAGACGAAAAGGTCAAAACATCTCTGGGTCATAGCGAAGCTGCCAGCGGTCTGACCTCGCTGATCAAAGTTCTACTTGCATTTGACAACGGTAAAATTCCACCGACATACGGTGTAACCAAGCTGAACCCAAAACGTATGTGTCCGTGAAAACCCACGGGTCCAGATGCATATTGCTAACTGCCGAGTTGTTATTGAAGTTGGTCTTGAGTCAGCCAACATTAGAATTGTGACCGAAACAGAACAGTGGCCAAGGTCGCTTCGCCGAGCTAGTATCAACTCATTCGGATATGGGGGAGCAAATTCCCATGTCATTCTCGAAGCCTTGGATAGCTATTTGGGAGTGAGGTCTTCTAGGTCCAAGTTGATTCAAGAACCTGGAGACGGACTATTCGTACTACCAGTCTCCGCGGCATCGAGCAGCTCACTACAATCTCGTGTCAACCAGATTTCTGCTCTAGTAGCAGCCAGCTCTGACGCGACGCGTCTTAGAAGCTTGGCTTTCACTTTGACTCAAAGAAGATCTCGTTTAAGCTTCAGGGCAAGCCTCCTGGCTAGAGCTGGAAAAGATGGAAGCTCAGAGGTCATACAGACCCAACTTCCTGAAGCCACCGGCTCGAGGTCGCCGCACCCACTACCATTCGCGTTCGTCTTTACAGGCCAAGGCGCACAATATGCGTGTAGTGAGTGGTCTCCTTATTGTAACCCCTATTAATATTAATGGATGCCTAAAACACCAACAATGTCGCCCGAATTTCCAGAAACAACATTCAAAGTGACTCTATTCCTGATCCAATACCGAAGTGCGCTTATCGAAGTCATTGCTGATTTATGATGATACAGTGGCAAAGGATTTGCTTTTGCACAATGATATTTTCAGTGCAATTATTCAGGAACTCGACAATGTTCTACAAGCCTTGCCGCTAGAACACGCCCCAACCTGGACATTGAGACAGACGATCCTGGACCCACCAGACACAAGTAGAGTCGCTGAGGCTACCCACAGCCAGCCGTTGTGCACTGCCATCCAAATCGGACTGGTAGAAATATTGAAGAGTTGGGGTGTTTGCGCTTCTGCTGTCGTTGGGCACTCGTCGGGCGAGATTGCCGCGGCCTACGTAGCTGGCTTCCTTAGCCGATCCGAAGCTATTATCGTAGCCTATATGCGTGGCTATTCGGTTGCTCGAATGCGTGGACAAGGCGCTATGCTCGCCGCTGGCATCGACTCCCAGTATGCGGAGCAGATCATCGAAGAGAAAGGATTGAAAGGAGGTGTATGTGTTGCCTGTGTCAATGCCCCAGAAAGCGTAACTCTAAGCGGTTCGTTAGAAGGCATCGAAATACTCTCATCGGAACTTCAGAAACAGAAAAAGTTCTACCGCAAACTAGGGACAGGAGGACGAGCCTATCATTCGCACATGATGAGGGAAATCGGGCCCTCCTATGAGACTCTGCTTGCGCCATATGTCGACGGCAAACAGAAGACTAGGGACTCCGCTGCTCAGATGTATTCTTCTGTGTTTTATGGCGGTAATGAGCTTGCATTGCTTAGCAGTGCCACCCGTATGTCCAGATACTGGCGCGATAACCTTGAAAATCCAGTTCAGTTCAAGTTGGCGTTGATGAATTTGGTTGCGAGTGGGGACTATCACTTGATTGAAATAGGGCCTCATCATGCGTTAAAGGGCCCAATTCAACAGATATTAGCCACAGCCGGTCAAAACAAGCGGTCTTTGCCGTATAGTCCTTCATTGATAAGGGGTGAAGATTCGGACCTAGCTATGAAGAGACTCGTAGGGTCTCTCTTCCTTCATGGTCACGAGTTAGACTGGAGGAAGGTCGATAATCTACCCAGCAATGTCTCCATAGAGCCGCTTCATAACCTTCCCCCATACCCTTGGGACTATTCAGCGGGCGCCTTATGGCATGAGCCGCGAGCTAGTGTGGAGCTCCGAAACCGCAAGTACGTAAGGCATGAGTTGCTCGGGTCCCTACAGCTTGCAGGTAACGGCATCGATTGGGCCTGGCGTAACATACTCCGCCTGAATGAGGTGCCATGGTTGCGTGACCACAAGGTTGAAGCGCAAGTGATCTTCCCCGCTGCAGGATATCTCGTCATGGCCATTGAAGCGATCAATCAGATTCTTGGCCTAAAGGACTGCCCAGTACATGAGAGCCCAATTTCATTTGAACTTAGCAACATCAGCATCCGCGCTGCCTTCGTCGTACCGCGCGAGGATGAAATGGACACGAGTTCAAGAGATGTAGAGTTGCACACGACGATGTCTCCCCGTAAAATATCAGTGATGACGGTGTCGGCTGATTGGTACGACTTCTCTATCTCTTCGTGGGCATCAGGAAACACAACTTTACATTGTGCGGGATCCATTCGAGTGAGTCAAGGCATGGGACGGAAGAGTATCCTCCCAGTTTCCGACTCGGTCAGTCGTGAGATTTGGCCCATGGATCGTTGGTATGGGAAGCTTGAAGAAGAAGGACTTCGATTTGGTCCTCAATTCCGATCACTCACGAGTCTATCTACAGATAGCAGCAGGATTAGGACCGATGCTACATCTACCGTACGTTTAGAGCCTCCAACCGCCCGGAATTCTTGCACAAAGTATGATATGCATCCAATTACCATCGATGCGTGTTTTCAAACTGCCATCCTAAGCGGCACAGCGGGGGATATGAGTTCACTTCGGGCATATTTGCCTGTTTTTATCTCAGAATGCTGGATCCGAAGTACGCCAACCAAAGCTCTTGGTAACGAAGCAGAGATCCACACGCGAGCAGCCAAGACTGGTATTTTCACGCAAAGAGTAGACTGCACGCTCCGAGCTACGGGAGACGTACTCATTAACCTGAAGGGGGTCCGTTTATCGTTGTACAGAGGAAAGATGGATGGTGGCACTGGCAACAATACAGGCACCCAACGGAATCCATGTCTACGGGTGCACTGGAAACCAGATATTTTCCGCCTACATCTGGGAGTTGAAAACCAGCTGGAGAGCTACGTGAAAGGTTTTATACAGCGGAAGCAAACGAACCTGACTGACGACAGAATATTAGTCATTGGAGCTTTGCTCGAGCTTGCAGGACACAAGAATCCAGGAATGAGAGTATTAGAGCTAGGAGCGTCTGACGATTCCCAAACCAAACAGTGGCTGGGCTTGCTGAATAACGACACGGCATTTCCCCGATGCAGAACCTGGCAAGCCGGTACCCTCCTCGACGATGGCAAGGTCTCAATTGAAGACGTAACTCAGAGCCCGTTCGATGTCGTGATTATTTCTGACGTAAGTCCAGGCATCGTCTAGGGAAGAATGCTATCTAACATTCTAGGATTAGACCATTGCAAACCGCTGCTCTGAGGATTATAGCAAGAATCAGGTCCTTTCTATGGTCGCAGACCACGGCGTGATCATCTTTCATAAAACGGATGAGGCGTTAAGCAACCTGAGAGCTTCTGATTTCGCTGCAATCCATGTAGGACGCAATATCGTCTTTTCAGTACGGACGACTAAAAATCCTTCACACCTCGTGGGGAGAAGTGTCCTGATCGTAGTAAGTCATGCTTTGAGGACACACGAAGTTCGCCTAGGTTCATTTGATAGTGCTGACTCGTAGTAGTTCCGCAAGCTTTCTCCTTACGCCGAGGAGCTGATATCCTGTCTCAAAACAACTCTTCGGAAGGTAGGTGGCGTGGCTCAAGTGAATAGTGTCCAACTTTCTGGAATCCGCACTATGGAAATCCATGAGAAGACCATTTGTATCTCTCTATTAGAGACAGAGGCCGAATTCCTCGCTACGATGAACCAAGAGAATATGGATCTTCTCCGTAGCATAACCAACGTCGTCACGGACTTGCTCTGGATCACCGGCGCCAATATTCTAGGGTCACCGGGGCAGGCAGATCCAAATCTTACCCTTGCAGGTGGGCTATCCCGAACACTCATGCTAGAACAGCCATCACTCCGGTTCTCAATTGTCGACGTTGGATATACACGGTACCTTAAGCAAGATGTACGACTCATCTGCGAGAACTTGATCAGAGCACTAGTACCTCTCCATGACATGGATGACAAGGAGTTCGTCCATCGCGATGGTCTTCTCTATATCAGCCGGTTTGGCCCAGATCAAACGCTGAACTCACTCTTCCGACGTAAACTTGGGATGGAAGATCGACTGCGTAAAAGCAAGCTCGAGAGCGCCGGTTTAGCGCAGTTCTCAGTCGACAAAATTGGGCATCCTGATACTATACATTTCAAAAAGTTGCACGAACGCCCTGTTGAGCTGCCCGCTGGATTTGTTGACGTCGCCGTCAAAGCTGTCGGGCTGAATGCTAAGGACGTCTATACTCTAGGAGGGTACATACAAACACGCATGGGGACTACTGCATGTGAGTTTAGTGGCGTGGTAAGAGCAGTGGCCCGGGACGTGACACATGTGAAGCCTGGGGATCGCGTTGTGGTAATGTACCCAACCCATTTTAAGACGATCGAGCGTGTGCCGTCTTGGGTAGTGCATAAGCTGCTGCCGAGCGAGGGGTATAGGGTGATGGCGACGATTTCGGTAGCCTATAGTACTGCTCTCTACGCGCTTCATGACCGCGCACATCTGAGAAAAGGTGAGTCGGTATTAATTCATGCGGGTGCCGGGGCGCTCGGATTCGCCGCCATCAGTATCGCACAGAGTGCTGGTGCTACTATCTTTGCGACTGTTGGATCACAGGCGAAGAAAGATTTCCTTGTCACCGAATTCGGCTTAAAGGATACGCACATCTTTTCCTCCCGCGATGCGACATTCGTTGACGGAGTTATGGAAATGACGGAAGGGCGCGGTGTTGATGTAGTGATCAACTCCCTAGTTGGTGACTTACTGCACGCCAGCTGGGAGTGTGTGGCCAACTTCGGTCGTTTCGTCGAGGTAGGTAAACGCGAGCTAGTCAATGCCGGTAGGTTAAACATGAATGGATTTTTACGGAATGCCACTTTCACCGCGTTCGATATGGAGGAGATGATCCTCTCGGATGATCAATTCCATCAGGGACTAGTTTCCAGGTGAGTTTCCCAATCCCAACAAGTCACAAGGAGCAAATACTGAGGCAGTTTATGCGAGATAGAAAAATGCAGGAAGCACTGGATTGCTATCGCTCACGGCATATTAAACTACCTCCTATGACGGTCTTCGACGTAGCTGATATCGGCCGGGCCTATCGCTACTTTTCCACCAAGGAGAGGGTGGGTAAAGTGGTGATCTCACTCGAGAACCCCGACAGCTTGGTTCAGGTAGGTGGTTGCCTGGGACGTTTAGCGGATCAAACTCTGACGTTGAGCAGGTCTCCGAACCAAAATATTCTACCATCTTCGACCCTGAAAAGGTCTATCTTCTCGTAGGGTGTCTCGGTGGCTTGGGACGTAGCCTTAGCCGTTGGATGCTAGCCCGTGGCGCTCGTAGTTTTGTATTTCTTGGGAGATCCGGCAGCGATAGACCAAACGCGCAAAAGCTCGTATCTCGCTTACGTAGTGCTGGGGCAAGCGTTGTCGTAGTCAAAGGAGACGTTGCGATCGCCTCTGACGTGGCTAACGCCGTTGAAGCCTGTATAACTACAGGGAAACGAATAGGCGGTGTTATACAGGGAGCCATGGGCCTTAAAGAAGCTATATTCTCGCAGATGTCGAATGAGGCTTGGCACATTGGCGTTGACTGCAAGTGGGCTGGGACGTGGAACCTGCATAATGCAATCGAAGGTCACGATGAATCGCTGGATTTTTTCCTGATGACCTCGTCTAACTCGGGTTCGGTTGGGGTCGCTACCGAAGCGAATTACTGCGCATCCAACGGCTTTTTGGATGCCTTCGCTCGTTGGCGACGCAGTCAGGGCAAGCCAGCTGTATCGATCGGCTTAGGCATGATCTCAGAAGTGGGCTATTTGCATGAAAACCCGCAGATCGAGGCTATCCTAATACGTAGAGGGGTTCAAGCCATGCCCGAGGATGAGTTCTTGCAACTCATTGACCTCGGCATTTCTCAGAGCGACAATGATTCAGATTCGCAAGATATAGAGGGTTACCCAGCAGCCCATATTCTGTCGGGTTTGGAATCGGTAGGGTTCCGCAAGCTACTGGCTCAAGGCTTCGATGTCAACAATCTGCCGATGCAAGATCCACGCTCGCGCCGGCTAGCCGAATCGCTTGCACTAGAACAGAAGGATTTAGCAGCAATACAAGGGGGGGAGCGCGAGGTAGGACAGTTTGCGGGCGCTATAGAAAAGGCTGCGTCAGCTTCAGACTTCAGGGAGATCATAGCAAAGGCCAAGGCAGGCACTACACGGAACGCGATCTTGCAAATCGTCCGGAAACAATTCTCGAATTTAATTCTCGTCCCGGCCGAACAGATCGATGATCTAAAACCTTTGGCACAATATGGAGTAGATAGTATGCTTGCGGCCGAATTCCGTACGTGGTTCTGGGCTACGTTCGAGGTGGATATACCCTTCCTCGACCTTGTCAGCTCGCAGAAATCCTTGGACACGCTCTCTGGTGCCGTGGAAGCAAAGTTGTCCGAGTCATTGGGCAATAGTAATCATTCTGCCTAATGCGCAGAATTGAGATGAAGCTCAAGATCAGTTTTTCTGATGAAGGAAATTAGGTGTGATAACGTTGCGAACGAGTCAACAGGTAATCGGTCGCTCGCGGAGTGCAGTCTCGAAAGATCGTTCCTCAATTTTCCGGACTGCGCCTCGTACGAAATTCGATGGGCCATCGTATATTTTCGGAAATTAGTGGATATTCGGACGTAAAACGTAGACCGTGTTCACATCTGCAAACACCATACCACAATATGCAATTGACACATTTCCGTCCCAATGCCGAATATTCTGGATACAGAAGAAGTTTCCCTGTCGCGTGCCGCTTTCTAACATTGGCCACCATCAATAAAGGCCACGCTATCGTTCATGGGCGTTTGTATTAGGGTTCTCGCTTAGATTTTCCTCAGATCCCGGGGTGGCCGGGGGCACGTAGCAGGCATACGAGCAGGCCTAGAAGGCTGGAAGGTCACCAGCAGTCGCCGGAACAACCCCGAACCATTAAAAATGCAATGAACAATGCGCGGGTATACTCGGGATGGATAATTTAAGCACTATAGTGCGTGTGTCATGCTCGCACTGCGCTCCGTGCCATCGTCTACAACCGGAACGTCCCGATCGTACGATTCGCAACATTTTTGCTTGAGAAAACATGCCATTTGAGTTCATTTTCCAATGGATGAGTTCTGGAAAGCATCACAGTGCATTGCGAAATGATTTTGAAACTCTTGAACCCTTCCGGATGACACGAGAATGGCTCGGTGTCTATAGGAATATAGTTTGATCAGTAATTTAGCTCGCACGACCTCATCGTGATGAAATCGGCATCTGAGCCACTAGTATCTGGGTATATAGTTCACATTGATCTAATCATGATTGCCCCCCTTATCATCCTATCCACCAGATCATAGCTACAGTCACAATCACAAGAACGACGACCACCACTACTATCAGTCTTCAACAATCATATAACTCCAACCCTCAATTCCAACTTGCATCTCACCAACGCAGGTTAGAGTCTTCATCATGATGGAACAAACAACTACCAAAGTTCAAACTACCCAAACCAAACCTATCCCCATTCCGGCATCAAGCAAAAATACCAAAGTCCACTTGCCAGAACTACCTCTATTCACATTACTGGAACCCGCAAGTCCAACTCTCAGCGACTGCGAGTCGGCATTGGACGAAGATGAGAATGCCTACGACATGTACCACCTTCCTTGCCACCACCGGAGGAACGCGCTGAGCTTCGAAGACGGCTTCGAATTTCCCGTTTTCCTCCGAAGAAAAATGTCAGAACCGCGTCTGAAGTGAATAAGCCTAGCATTTCAGCTGGACTGGAAATGCTACAGAGCATGGGGGCGCTATTACAAGCCTCCGATGCAGTACAATGCAGTACGCAGACGATCTTCTTTGCTGGTCGGCGCTGGTGGGGATGAGGGGAAATGGGCGAGAGCTGAAGAGATCAGAGAGGATGTCTCCAATACCCAAAGTGCTACCCCGCCTCCGCACCTGAAGGATTGATTGTCCGGCGCCGACCGTTGAAAAATTAATGGAGTCATGGAGTGGAAATCTGTTTGAAATTACGGCGTTTGGGAAAAGGATGGGACGGCTATCTGGTTGAAAACAAACACATACCCCCGGCGTTATACACTATCTTGTCACAATCGGGCAAGCTGTTTCTGGCGCTGAGGGCGTATCGCAAAGATTGTATCTATAATTACCTGTTTCTTGTTGTATGAGTAATGAGGTTCATACCAGGAGTGATAGATACATGGCGAAATCAAAGAACAATCTACTTCTCTATCACAACTCAATTCCAGTCTAATAAGGGGATAACAACTGCGACCTCCTATGTTAGTATTTAACAGAATTCAGAGTAATAACCTATTCTCCTAATTCTAGAGGCGGCAGCTGGATAGCTGGATGGGCACAGGGACACTCTTAGCCACACGATAAGACGCCAGCTGCGCCACGTTATTAATTGATAAGGATAAACATTATTCACAGTTGATACTTTCATTAAACCTCGAACTATCCAATATTATGTAGCCCTATCTATCTCGAAGCTACATACAGCGATTAACAATCCAGAAAGCTTAGGAAGCTGTCTCTTCAGTCCCTCCAGTCTCTTCAGGAGGAATGGCCGGTTGATCGTATAACAACACGATGAAACCAACAGCAGCGCAGCATGTCAGAACAATGAACATGCGTGTCTCGGCATCGATGTTGATGTAACTTCGGACAACTGAATCGATGACTAGGTGTGCGATGATACCAAAGAAGAAGCTCTTTATTGCACATGTTCTTAGGGACGCCGAGTAGTTGCTCTGTGCTTGGCGTAGTGTCTGGAATTGGCCGTTTTGCTGTGTTCGCAAGTCCCTGTTATCCTGCACAAGCTTCTTGGTGGTTTCTTCCAATTTGTCGCACTTGTCCATGATAATTTCGAGTGAACGACGAGGCTCGTCCTCCGGTTTCATCGCGTTAATGTTCCAGTTTGAAGACATTGCCGGAGCCATATATGCGGAATGGTGTTATATGTCTTAGAAATTTGGTGAAGACTGGTATTGTCTTGGTGTACCTATAACACATCCTCATCAGTATAATCCGATTCAGACCAATGTTACCTTGACTTACAGGCTCTGATATTGCTACGGCGCCTTTGCCAATTATTGTGACTGGGGTTTGTTTCAAGTCTCTGTTGGAAAGGAATGGTTATTAGCAAGTTATTCATTAGGGCTTGTAAAGGTGTTGCTGCCTTTCACTAACATGGGAGGTAGAAAAAAATGTACTAAATAAGTGTGTGCTCTTTCGTGCCAGTGAAGATGGGAAGTGAATTAGGTTTTTGTTAAGAGGGTAAAGTGAAATAAAAACTTACTAAGTATTGACACTTGGTTACGCGCGAGTTATGTCTTCGTGCAACACGGCGCTATCTTGTCTCTTTTGTGCTGAAATGCGACTATGTTGGACGCGAAGGTAGGTCCCAGAGAAGTTTTGAGGTTGGTGTCAATGAGAAGAAAATTAAATAGAATGCCCAGCTTGGGTAAATTAGAAAATGTCTTATTAGTGTAGGAGTGAATGATGAGAGAAGATGGCGAATGTGGAGATGGTCAGTGTATCTGGGACGTGCACTTGCAACAGAAAATTTGATGTGACAGTATATATAATAGGCCAAAAGATGTTGCTGTAGAGATGAAAGTCACCTGAGTAGATACTTAGGAGATGGCCAACCCACTAAGTCGACGGGCACTTGCCAGTTATAAGCGATGGATGCCTCACATTGAATATGTTTCCTTCCTATTCATGTGGCCATTGGTTTTCAAACACCTAGATACAGCTGTGTGCACCCGATCACAAATGAATTTGATTTACAAATCTTGATTAGGTAGACAGTAGCAATCTGCCAATGACCCAGCACTGTACGTGATGCGTTGCTGAATCAAACTGAGGGGCTTATTGATTACTTCTAACTGTATAAGGATAAACCATAGTCTCTGGGAAGACTATCTGCATACTGTATCAAGTCGCTGTACTAAGGAATGTTCCTATCCGGCAAATGTCACAGTTAAAACAGCCCGAAAAGTACTTCGTTCCTGCTTTTTCTGTGTATTGTGTTACCACTGATGTCATACTAAACTGGGAAAATATATATTAGCTTGTTAGCAGCTGCTCCTTTTCAGTTGCTATTGACTTTTACTCAGGCCTTTTTCTGTACTCGCAAGGTTACTTAAGGATCCTTATATTAGCTTGCCAAAACCACATCTCATGTGTAGATTGGATTGTAGTCACTTATGGAGGCGTAACGGGTCCTTTGATTATTGCCCTGGGGTCATTGGGCTCTGCTTAAGGTAGTTTAAACTGGAAGTTATTGACTTAGATCTATTAGACCCTGGAGGTTGTTAGAGACAGTGCTTACCTAATGCAGAGGTTGATATGTCGGATGGGTGAAACGTGTAAGAGCAAGCTCGGGACTTTACAACAATTTTTACCAAGCTGAGACAATAACACGAACTGTGCAAACAGAAAGATACTTTTCCATATATATCTACTGTTAAAAAATATTTCAATTGTTTTCCATTGTCGTGGATTAGTTGTAGTCGACTTAATCTACCTAACATGCGAAAGGTGAAGAATACTGGAAGAGGAATGTGGGTCATGCTATCGTGTTAGCTGATTGGCCAGAATAAAAAGTATATTTGTTGTTTGAAGTCGCATGCAGTTCAGATGGAATGGCATTATAATAATCTATTTGTTGATGCGTAAGAGGCACTGATACGGGGTTTTCCATAGGACTAAACTTTATGTTATTGCCTTTATGTATTATCATGAGAGGTGGTTGTAACTTCGCAACTTCGCACTATTCCTTGGGTTTAAAGACTCAACATAAGGTAGGTTTTTCTCCACTTAGTACATCACCTTGCAATTCAACTCTTTTTCGTCAGTGCCTTATATCCGAAAGACTCAAAACCCCAATTACGATTAAAAGTTAATAGTATATTGTGTCTAATAACGTCCAGAAGAATGGGAAGAAGACAATTAGTAGATTGAGACAACTCTGTGACTACGGCGAAGGCTACCTAGTCAAATACAGTGCACAACGAGTACCTAGGTACCTAAGGTATATACTAGAAGTCTTACGAATAGCTGCCATGATATATAAGCCTATTTGACGGACCTATATTAAATATCAGAAGTGTCGAAGGGCATAACTCATTGTCTATATGTGTCAGATAGTCACGTGACATTCATGTGACTACCCTCTCTTGTGGTGCCACTCACGTGACACCACCAGAGAGTGCGTTTGTAGAATTATATTCGTTTGTATCTGTTGTCTGTTCTAGATAATAGAATTTTCAATTGAACAACTATTCTCTCAATCTTGATTCTGCAGTGTTATGCAATAATATGTGACGGCAGCTGAATATAGTCGCACCCCCGGGCGTGCGTGATGAATCGTGACAGTCCAACCAACACTAACATCTAACATCCCTTGCATATTCTGAACTAACATACCTCTTTTATCATCCTATTCCCCCGCATGAGGATGGCCATGCCGGTATCATTCCCTCCGTCATAAGTAATTATTACCCGGATGGTGGGTTTCCAGCTTCCTAACCACGAGCTTGTATCTTTGTCCTTCATTCCAGCATCTTTCTATTTATTAGATCAATAAAACCTATAGAATGACATCTGCTCATGTTTTCGAAGGCGAAGTGAGCTTTGATGCACCAAACGGGGGAAAACCAGGTAAGACTTGGTACAAGGTTCACGGCAGTCTTGAGGACTTTTCACTTCTGCCCCTTATTGCTCTACACGGAGGTCCCGGCGCCGGCCATGAATATTTATCACCGCTTACGAAGCTGCACGAGAAATACGGAATTCCGATCGTGTTTTATGACCAGGTCGGCTGCGGAAGGTCCACCCATTATAGAGAGAAGATTGGAGATGACTCTTTCTGGACGTTCGACCTCTTCATCCAAGAGCTTGATAACCTGGTCGATCACTTGAAGCTCCGGAAAAGGGGATTCTTCATCATCGGGCAAAGTTGGGGTGGAATGCTCGGCGCTGTCTACGCAACCCGCCATCCAGAAGGGCTAAGAAAGCTGATCATAGCTAGCTCTCCGGCCAGCGTCCCTCTCTACGTAGAAGGGAATAAGAAATTGCGATCTGAATTGCCACAAGATATCCGGGAAGCATTAGAGGGCTCTGACCACGATAGCCTAGAATACAAGAAGGCTAGTGAGTTCTTCTACAAGCAGCATGTGTGCCGCCTTGATCCACGTCCCACAGATGTCGAGACTGCCTTTAAAAACCTCGAAGACGACCCAACTGCTTATCTGACTATGTAAGTGCATCCATTAGTGGACTTGACAACTTGCTAATGGTCATGAACTCAAGGCAAGGACCTTCTGAGCTCGTTATCGTAGGTAGCACCAAGGATTGGGAGGGATGGAAGATTGCCCACCAAATCAACGTGGATACCCTTGTCCTTAATGGAAGAGATGACGAGATGACTGATCTTTGTGTCAAACCGTGGTTTAAGGTTATCCCTCGGGTCAAGTGGGTGACCTTTGAAAACTCTAGTCACATGGCACATTGGGAAGAACCCGATCGCTTTCTTGAGGTGTGTGGTGATTTTCTCTCAGACTGAAAGTTGACCAATATTCTACATACTGGGGATCCTGTTTGGAGGTATAGACCAGACTTCTGAGGGCAGGTAGTTAGACTTAGAAATAAAATGTTCTCCCTATAGCTGATATATTGAGTAAGGTAAATAAGGTAGAACTAAATATACCACTGTCGGAAGGGTAATATCCTAAGGATATGTTAAGTCTTACATTTAAAGAGCGAAAATTTGGAGGCTCATGAAACCGTCCAAAGGCGGCCACGTGATATGTAAAATGCTCCCTTATTGATCAGTTTTGAAATTATTTTCTTCGAGATACGAAGAAATACATGCCCGCATCTTCACTTGGATGCAAATCTCTTCTCAAGGAACGATCCAATCAATACAGCAATCTCGTCTGGCTTTTCGAGGGGAGACCAGTGACGACTGTCAATGGTGACTTCTTCCAAGTCATGCAGAAGCCCCTTTTCCTTCGCCGGGGCCATGAACTCCCCTCGGCAAATGGGGTCATGTGTACACGAAATATAAAGTAAAGGAACTTTCACGGCAAGACTATCGTGTCCGAGGGCCTTTTCAGAGTCGTACTGGACGTTGGAGCTGGAAGCCTTGTAGTAACAAAGGGGCGCCTCGAACCCATCACGCTGGAATCGTTCTATGAAAGTCCGTTTGAGTTCTGGATTTTGGGCGTAACTGAGGAGCTCGACCTCCTGTTTCTCTTCCAGTAGCCACTTTCGCAGCTTGCCTCTCGCACACCACCATTCCTTCGTCCAACCGACTGGGGCGCCATGGATGGCTTGGTAAAAGCGATCTAGGTGTTCTTTTAGAACTATTGGGGCTTCGTCTGTGATGAAAAATTCTTGGTATCCTAGAAGAGGGGCTCCCATAACCTTCTCCAGGTAGTCATTCGTTTGCTTTAAATTTGGCGGCGACTCTGGCGGCAACATGTAGGGGACGTTGAGCAGTATCAAACCCTCAACTCTATCCTGATGGTAGTTGTAAAGTCGCTGAGCGACGAACGAGCCCCAGTCATGCCCTATCGATATAACCTTGTCGATTCCTTCAGCATCAAGGATATCTACCAGGTCTTGAGTAAGACCCGCACTACTATAGGCGGTCGGATCCGTGGGTTTGGATGTGCCCGAGTAGCCGAGGAGGTCTGGCACCACAATACGATATTCCGTCAGTTTCGGCACGATATTATCCCAAAGATGAGCATCGTCAGGAAAGCCATGCTGGAAAAGTAGTGTTCTTTTAGAATCAGTGGGGTTTGAAACATAGTAAGAGTATGTGAATCCTCGAGAGGTTTTGCGTGTTTTGTGTTGAAGAGAGTCCATGGTTTTCCGATGGAGTCGCACACAAATCGAGTATCTCTATAGTGAAATAACAAGAAGTAGAAGCATGGAAGACTTGGGTGTGATAAATATATGGCTACGCTATGTTTCTATTTGTGCTCAAGTCCCACTTGATACTGTCACGTGGCGCAACATGCATGAAAGAATAGAACTTGTTGTTCCGCGAGGAGCTGGAAACTACCTAGCTAAGCTTACAGTATACATACATGATGTTCTTTTTTCTATAATGTCTTAAGGTGAAACATGGTTGTTATCCTTTTGCCTATCAGAAGACAGAAGTATGTTGGAAGGGCGGAGGTGAATCACCCCGTGCAAACATGCAAGGGCCTATACTAGTACACTAACTGGCTGATACGATAGGGAATGATCGACAAGGGTTTTTGTACAGAGTATTGAAAACTGCAGGTCGGATAACTGCGACCCTGAACGCTTAGTCGTCCAACAGTAACCCGTAATGGCCTCCGGAATAAGGTCCCTATGCAGACCGGATCTTCGGGTTAACGAGGTTATCGTCGTCTGTACTGAGAATTTTGATCTGTCTACGGCGGGTTCGCCGGAGTTTTTGGGACGCGCTAATATACCCCAACTCGATACTACTTGGAGCTGCAGGCAGGTGGCAAGTTGTCGCTGCATAGGTAGGTAGTTAAGACAATAACAATGGAACAACAGTATCTTACCGTATCATTCATGTTACTCCAACTCGGCAGCATATGTAGGAATGCCGAGCCAAATGGCCCAACTTCATCCATATCGTTAATCTGAGAGGCTCCGATTTGCCTCTTTTCGGGCTGTGTCGGCATAGGGTTGCACCACCATTGAAGCCGACAGCCCAAAGTTACGAGGCCAATGGTATAAAATCCCGCCGATACAGTATACGTTTTACAGTTTACAGAGAAGTAATTCCCGGAACACTCGTTCATATATACTCCTTTCAAACGCTAAAAGACATAGATACCAGGCACCTAAGACATGGATTGCTACTAAGGGTTGATCACCTCCCTACCTAAGTACCTAATTTTCAGTTGAAGACGCTCTAACAATTCTCTGTAATAGAAACGAGCAGGAACATAAGGATTAGATAGGAATGACTAAAAACGCCCCTAATACATCACGTCCTCAACTTCAACTCCCAGCCACATCACGCAGCTCTATTGAATGATAGCCATCTTTCCCATTGCCTTGCATATCTCCGATCAAGCCTGGTAAAGACTCCAACGTCTTACTACGATAGAAATCCTTTGCATTCAAGTAATCCGGTTTCTCTTTCAATTTGTCCGCTAACTCCACACCAAACCGGAAGAAACTGTATCCATCCAGCGAGTCCGCCCATCTCCGACGAAATCCATACACTATTGCCAGTATCATACAGCCAACAGCCCAGACTATAAGCAAGGCCGCTGGTACATACTGCGGGATTTTCCCAGTAACCAAAACTTTCCCTTGTTTCGACGACGTCAAATTATTGTTCTTCCACCCCCCTTCAAGCCCGTACACACCATCGTACATAAGTTGTAGGGCGTCCGTAGCAAAGGCTAGCATGGCAGATTTTTGCACCATTTGCGGTTGAATATAATTCCGGTATAGATACGAGTTGGATACTGTGATTGGAGCCGGGGAATTGGCGGAAGTGAAGATCTCAAAGAAACGGCCTAACATGGTTTCCAGGGCAATGTTGCCTAAACGAGGGGTCTCGGTATCTGCTACGGACGGTGGGCTGGGTGTTTGTTTGAAGGAGTTAAAAGTGGATTTCATTGGGCTCAGCTCTGCAGTTCCGAGGGTTGAAATGACACGGCACCGGATACCGACAGGATCGGCGAGAGACATGATACTTTCGAGAGTTCCGGAGCTGATATTATGTCGAGTGTCAGAAGACTCTCGATATTGGTCACCGTCTTGGACTTCAAAGAATGTATCGTTTCTCACAAAGGTTCCATTTGGGCTCCGGATGATGGGCAGGCCCATACCACTGATAGTAGGGTTGAGCGTATCGTTGAAGTCGGAATAATCATTACCGTAGGCGCCACGAAGACGTGCTTGCCATAGGGAGTACTCAAACATACCTGCTTTAGCGATGCCCTCCTGGTCGAAAGAACTCGGTTCGGACCCGTCGTATATGGTTTTTGACGCGTTGCTGACTCCTACTTCAACATAACCCCATATATTATTCGCATCCAGACTAACCGAAGTGCTAAATGCGTAAATCATTTGCTTGGATGGGGTTTGGAGACTGACCCATGCCAGTTGGTCAGAACCTGGGGACAACCCCGGTGAACCAAACATCGACGATGACGATTTCTGGCTGAGAATGGTGAATTCAGAGGCATCCTTTACAATAGAACAGTTGTATCCCGCGTGAAGACCCCAAGCTTGGCCCGAAATGGGCGTGTCGGCCTGCGGAGCGAGAAATATCTCCGGAATTCCCTCAGCTAGAGGCAGAGCATTGGGAGTCCGCTTTAAACCGCTGTACTTCTCGCGCTGAATGTATTCCGGGGTATATATTACCCCAAATCCTGGTACCGTCGCAGGCGAGCCAGTCCTCCATGCATTCAATGCCCCGGAATAATAAAAGCTCTGCTGTCTGCGGTTGAAATCCTCCCAAGTATGCCCTACCACCTCTGGATTAGTTGATAAAGCAACATATCCGTCCGCCGGTTCAAACGAAAGACCTGAAAGAGGGATTGCTACATATGGAAGCAGGCTCAGAACCGCAAGTAAAGTCCACAGTCGGTGAGTCTTGGGTTTCTGAGGGCGAAGACGATACCACGCAGATTTTAGCCACCCCTCTGGACCACTCCAGGGACTTCCGCTGTGCATCATCAGTGCCACAGTGTTTGGGGCTTTCCAATAATCAGTCTGAAGCATGGCGGCTTCCACACCGACGAGACCATATTTCGCCCATTCCAAGGCGAAGACGCTGAGGAGAAACCAGGAATAGAAAAGCCAGATTTCTATTGAACTGCCATATTTTATGGGGTCATCGGGGCTTCGTTTGAAACAGAGCCAAATCACGAAATAGTATGCCGTGATTCCCGAAGGAAACAGAATTAGAGTTATTGTTTGCCAAATTTGACGGAATGATCGCTTATGGTGCTTAATTGCCGGTAATTCGCAGGAACTAACAGTCTCTAAACGCTTTCCGGAGGCAGTAAAATGAGGATCTAAAGGAGAAGAGCCGTCTCTAGGAATGAGGCGCTCTTCATCACTGCTCTGCGATTGTCGTTGCACCATTGGGATCGTAATGTTGGGGGATTGGGCGAGTTCGCATTTTTGCTGGTTCCCCGCAAGGTATCAGGGATATTCTGAAATTTATACGCTCCAAGCTGTCTTGATTCGGTTCTAACATTGAGGCTCTAGAGTTAGTCAGTGCGGCTGAGATAGTGCATGTCTTAATGGTTCTATTTCTAGAGATATTGCAGAGCAGCATCGCCCGGCGACTAAGAGCTTGTCCTCTGCTCATCTTTCTTATCAATGGACAATATGGGAATGAAATGGAGGGCGGCCCAAACAGTCACTGCTGTGAATGTTATGTGGCGTCGCCGGCTTGCATGAGCTGAGCTACAAGTTCTAATTAGGCTTGTTTCGTCACGAAGATTGCTTGCCGAGACAAAAGCAAAACCCACAGGCTGCGAATATTTTGCCCTTGTGGGCAGTACGCGCCGTCCGAGTCTTGATTTGCAACTTGTATCAGACTGACGCATTACCTTATCGTCTCTGTACCTAACTTTTATTTGAGTGATATTCAAATTTGATTTCTGTAATAGCCCCTTATCAAACACTGATCCAATAACAGCCCATGCACCGAAAACGCGGCTTGCTGTGTGGTTAGGCTCAGCCACAAGTGAATTTCTATCATCATCGATTGTGAGCACCTAATACCGCAACATATAGGTAGGTATTAAATATAGCAGACTGTTTCAGATTAGGTACCTAGACAATCTTGCCAAGAGCCTAGTTTTAAAAGCTGAAGCGGAAGAAATAGTGCTGATAATCTTTGGTGTGAATACCCCCACGACATTATCAGATGGAAGAGAGGAGAAGAGATGTATCACGTGTTTTAAGAGGCTTGCAAGCAAAAATTTGAGCAGCATTGATTGGCTAGCTCACCATACCATTCCCGATTGTAGAGTTCGTGTTGTACCCGACACTGTGAAACCTCAGATTATGGAATCGAGATGACTGCGTTCACCCAATATTACCGCGTTCCGAGCTCCGAGCACTGGAGAAGTTTGTCAGAGAGAGGCTGCGACCCGGATATGCTAGCAGGCTAGTAAGAGCTAGTATCGAGGCTTGTAGATCATATCGAGTATTATGCGAGGCACATATAGAATCTAACACGTGAGTCGTATTGTTCGTGATCCTTATCCGCGTATCTTTCTTTCCAGTGGCTTATGAGTAAGAATTTAAAAGCTTGGCTATGTCGATCTCGAAAGTAACTCTTTATGCGCTGGCCTTCTGTTGCGACCGACTCATCCTTCTTGTGAGCATGTTTTCCCTTGCCGTGTCAGCTTGTAGGTTGGAATGCAGTAAGCAGTCAAATTCCAAAGGCTACGGTTATTGTAAAAAGCTTGGTACCAGCCTATAATTCTGAGAGTGTTAATTTTGTGCGACCCAACGCGAAAACTCGTTTTGAGTATTATGAACTAACAAAATAACATATGCTGAACATCTTAAGCTTGTTTTAATGCTTGTTTCGTAAGAGGAATTGCTCGGAGTCGTCCACTTTCCCCGGCGTGAAGGATCCAACCATCACGACTCTCCAAGAAGTCGTTCGTTTATAATCCTCCCTTGGCAGGTTAGATTAACCCACAACCTTCTCAGATCTGCTGTGCTTTGTGGTCGGTGAAGATGTCGTTTCAAAATGAATTCGATTTCTTGCCAAGAGCCGTCGAAAACGGACTTGTTCCGCATTAAGGAAACATTTCCGCGAAGCCAAAGCAAATTGTCGAATTGTGTGTTGGATGTAAGAATTCGGACAATGATGGCGCGTCTTGCAATACTCATATTGATGCTTTACCCTGGTGTTTTCATGTCCTTCATCAAATCATGACATGGTATCTGGCCTCGAATGTTTCCTCGGCCGCCGGTCCCCCGTGTGATGGAATCTATACGTCAGTACATATTTCATGCCGCGTAACGCAGCCTCGTCATCACTAATATGTTAGGCGGATGTCTTGTACATTCGTATTCTCGGTTTCGGGCATAGACTTTGAAGTATCGCTGCCGACCCAGAACTGCGTCCCCGGTGAAGAACAATGTAATTCCGAATTCCGGGCCCGAACCGACATGTACGTCTGTGGTAGTAGAGGTTGCCGCGTATCAGATGATTACGTTGGTCCGTAAGCTTATCTGGACCGACCGCCTCTGTCCGACCCCAAAACTTCTTAAGGCTAGCAACGAAGTAGCAATAGGAACGGCAATCACCTCCAAGTATTACCCGTGGAGTTCATGTGTTTGCCTACCATCTAGGACTTATCTATCATAGTATTGTTTTGTGTTACAAGAGTCTATTACCGAATCCTAATATACTGATGTCAGATCATGTTTCATGTAGTTTGATAGGACTCGAGATTCGCCTGGCATTGACAAATTCAGAAGAGCGCGAAGTCATCACCGAAACGTACAGGAAGTGTTACCATCCAGCATCATAAGGAGTTAAGGAGGCAAAACTTGGCGATTTAACCCCAGGAGTTTACTTCTGAGTGGCTGAGGGCATCATTTCCTCGTGGAAGTCGGACGGACCTCCTATTTACCTCATTTGAGGTGAGAAATAGCCAGTTATGTCTCTTTATTGAGATACTCCGTTCCATATCCTAAGTGAGGAATAAGCGTGGGTAGTTGAGCCGAATTCTAATTTGCGATTTAACCCAATATGATCTCTAGGTGCCAAGAGGAGTCATCTAAGATGACCTAGAATAAACAGTACGTATCGGACTAATTGTCCGGTGCGTTATCTATATAATATATACCTATCTCAAGTTGTTCTTCTAGAGTAGCATTTTCTACTTCAACTATACCGTACCACGAATTGTTTATCATTATAGTGACTGTTTAGAAATACTTTGATTTCACTGAAAGCAAAATGGGTGCAAGCAAAGAGACACAACCAGACCGCGGAACTACCGTGATTCTATTTGGTCCCCAGGTGTTTTCTTTCAACGAAGAGTCCCTCGAGAAGCTCAGAACGACGCTCTCGAAAGGGACTTCACTTCATTGGATCCTGGAGACAGTCGAAGATCTCCCACAGCATTGGAACATCATCGCTCAGAATTTCCCCAAGCTCAGTACTCTACCTGGGGAAAAACTCATTGCTGACCTCAACAACTGGCTAAAGAATGGCAGATACAAAACACAGAGAGACTTCAATCTGCCTAATCTTGTTCTGACGCCCCTAGTCGTCATCACACAGCTTGCCCAGTACTGGCGTTATCTAAAGCTGAATCATCAAGTGGACACAGCGAACGGCGACCTTCAGGCATCCTTTATACAGCGGGATGCAGAGACGTTGGGATTCTGTACCGGCCTGTTGAGCGCTTTTGCCGTGTCGTGCTCCTCCACTGAACATGATCTAAAGAGATACGGCGCAGCGGCTATTCGCCTGGCTATGCTTATCGGTGCTCATGCCGACGCACAAGACGCATCCGATGACGTACACGGACGAGCTATATCGTACTCATTGGCGTGGGCGAGTGACGAACAAAGTACGGAAATGAGGCGTATTATTAATGAGTACCCGGAGGTATGTTTCTACCATCATACGACAAACTACTCGAGTTATATGAGATAAGGGGCTGCAGGCTGACATTTATACATCCTAGGCATATGTATCAGTCCAATACGATGAAAGGAGGGTTACTCTCACCACGTCAGAACGCACAGCCCCAATGATGATGCAGCAATTCAAAGACGCCGGCATCACTGCTGCCCGAGTTGGTCTTCAGGGGCGTTTCCATTGCACACGATACAATGATGGTATCGATTCCCTTGTGCAATTCTGCAATTCAAACCCTGCGTTTCAACTTTCAAACGGCACTGATCTGGTTTTGCCAAGCTATCTGAATGATGGTGGCAGCGAAATCAAGAACGGCAATATACACGAGCTTGCCTTACGTGCCATCCTCATTGACCAATCGAGGTGGTACGAGACATTTGATGCCGTTCAAACGTCGAAATTGAGTAGTAAAAACTCGCTGGTCGTCTCTTTCGGACCGGACCGATTCATACCACCTACGCTCGTGCGTAAGCTAGGAGATCAACTGATCCATTTTGCTGCTCTGAATGAATCCACGCCTCAACCGTCTGCCAGCATCATGGATCCAGAAGAACATCCCGGAGATACCCAAGGGGTCAATGATAATGACATCGCGATCGTCGGCATGTCTATCAAAGTCGCCGGCGCAGACGATGTCGATGAGTTTTGGGAAATCCTGAAAAGCGGTCAGTCCCAACATGAAGAAGTCCCCGAGAGCCGCGTTGGATTTGAGACGCATTGGCGCGACCTTGATACAGGGCGTAAATGGTACGGCAACTTCATAAAGGATGTGGATGCTTTCGACCACAAGTTCTTCAAGAGAAGTCCGCGAGAGGCCGCATCGATGGACCCCCAGCAACGCCTTATGCTGCAGGCAGCATACCAAGCCGTAGAGCAATCTGGATACTTCAATACTCCCAATGTCGATACGCATGTTGGCTGTTACCTCGGTGTTTGTGCCGTGGATTATGAGTTCCACGTAGAATGCCACCAACCTAACGCCTTCACTGCTACAGGGAATTTGAGGTCCTTCATTGCTGGGAAGGTCTCCCATTATTTTGGTTGGACAGGCCCCGGAATGATGATCGATACCGCCTGTTCATCGTCGGCTGTTGCTATCCATATGGGATGCAAGGCCATCTTGAATGGGGAGTGTAACGCGGCGTTAGTTGGCGGGGTGGGAACTATAGGAAATCCGCTTTGGTTTCAGAACTTGGCCGCTGCTTCGTTTCTTAGTCCCACGGGTCAATGCAAGCCCTTCGATGAGCTAGCGGACGGCTATTGTCGTGGTGAAGGCATCTCCTGCGTGTTCCTGAAAAAGATGTCAACGGCTATCGCGGATGGGAATCAAATCTTTGGCTGCATCCCCAGCACAGCCGTTTATCAAAACCAAAACTGCACGCCCCTTTTCGTCCCAAATTCTCCCTCCTTATCTCTTCTATTTCGCGATGTGGTTCGGCAAGCCCGACTTCAGCCTCAACAGATTTCTCTAGTCGAGGCTCACGGGACAGGAACACCAGTTGGTAAGTCCGGCTCTAGGCCATTATCTCAATAAGCCGACGGTACTTGGGTAGGGGGATGCTGACGAATTCTCATTCTACGTACAGGTGACCCAGCCGAATATGAGAGTATTCGTCTTGCACTAGCTGGCCCAAATGTCCGACTCAAACCCTTGCCTATTGGCTCGGCTAAGGGGTTCGTTGGACATACCGAAGCTGTCTCGGGCGTGGTATCTCTTATAAAAGTTCTCATAACGATGCAGGAGGGTTATTTACCGCCGCAGGCGAGCTTCTCGAAGATGAGCCATCATATTAACGCGTCTGCCTCTGACATGAGTAAGTGATCTCCAAAATTGATATCCTATCCCTTCAATCTGCCTCGAAAATTAGCGGCTCACACTCGAGCCGATCTGAAAGGTTGTTGTTTGAAAGAACCACCTGCTGACTTTAATCTTTGTAGTGGAAGTGGTAACAACGCTCAAGCCCTGGACTGAGCCATATAAAGCAGCACTTATTAACAATTACGGTGCTTCTGGATCGAATGCCTCAATGGTAGTCACACAATCGCCCCAACCCGGCCAGCAATCAGCTCCAATTCATACCACAGGAGTCAAATACCCCTTTTGGATATCAGCGCTTGATGAGCGTAGTATCACCGAACATTGTGCGAAGCTCCTCAAGTATCTGAAATCTGAAAGGGTATCTGCAAAATCGGCGACGCTGGCCGACTTGTCTTTCAACATATGCCGCCAGTCAAACCGCTCGTTTTCTCGTGGTCTGGTGTTCAGCTGTGGTTCGATGGCTGAAATTCAAGAGAAACTCACCAATACCCCCGCGGTGCTTCAACCTGCTCGGCCCGTGATCCTCTGTTTTGGAGGACAAATATCTACCTTCGTCGGCTTAGATCGCGCTGTATATGAGAGCATCTCTATACTTCGGAGCTACCTTGATCAGTGCAACGCTATCATCCAGTCCCTAGGGTTGGAGAGTATCTATCCAGATATCTTTCAGAAGACGCCCATTGACGACACAGTCAAATTGCAAACCATATTATTTGCTATGCAATATTCCTGCGCAAAGTGCTGGATGGACTGTAGCGTAAAAGTGGAAGCTGTTGTGGGCCATAGCTTTGGTGAGATCACCGCACTGTGTATCTCCGGTGTGCTCAGCCTCAAGGATACGATACAGTTAGTCGTTGGACGAGCCAAGGTCGTTCGAGACATGTGGGGAGCGGATCGTGGTGCCATGATGGCGGTTGAAGGAGACGTGGATGTCGTATCGAGACTCCTGGCTGACGCTAATACGCGATATAGCGGTAAATACCCTGCTAGTATTGCGTGCTACAACGGTCCACGAAGCTTCACACTTGCCGGATCTACCGAAGCCATTGACGTCGTCGATAAGACCGCGCAGGCTTCATATTCATTAATGAAGCGTAAGAAGCTCAACGTCACCAACGCATTCCACTCTACTCTCGTGGAGTCTTTGATGGGACCCCTTGAGCAAGTTGGGAAAGACCTAACATTCAACAAGCCGGTGATCCCACTCGAAAGAGCTACAGAATTCAGTGTCTCCGCTGACGAGCTCACACCGAGGTTTGTAGCAGACCATATGAGGAATCCGGTTTTCTTCTACCACGCAATCCAACGCCTGGCGAAAAAGCACGCTTCCTGCATCTGGCTTGAAGCAGGGTCTAGCTCGACCATAACCGTCATGGCAAACCGTGCTCTGGGGTCTTCTCCAGACGTACATTTCCAGGGGGTAAATGTGACCAATGACCGAGGCATGGAAGGACTCACAGACGCCACTGTCGCATTATGGAAGGAAGGCTTACGAGTATCCTTCTGGGCGCATCATCCTCTACAAACAGGCGAGTACGCGCCATTGCTGCTGCCACCTTATCAATTCGAAACTTCACGTCACTGGTTGGAAATGAAGAAACCAGTGAAAGTCATCACTATGCCGGAAGACCAGAGCAGAAAACAAGAGACACCCCTTGGCCTGTTCACGTTTGTGGGATATACGAATTCCACAAATACATCGGCTCGCTTCCGCATCAACACATCAACCAAAGAATACGAGGATTTCGTGAATGGTCACGTGGTTGCTCAAACAGCACCTATTTGCCCTGCGACTCTGGAAATCGATATGGCTATTGAAGCGCTTTTCGCGTTGCGTGCCGATTATGCAACATCGAGGCTCCAACCAAGTATCCTCAATATAGTGAATAGCTCGCCAATCTGCATAGACCCTTCGCGATTAGTCTGGCTAGACTATGAGGTCGTGGACCCTAAACGCAATTTGTGGTCCTGGAAAATCGTAAGCTCGTCCGGGGAGAGTCGGGCTGAGATAGAGCACGTTCGCGGCCGGATCCACTTTCGCGCCCCCGAAGAAGAGGAATACCAAATGGAATTTGGGCGCCTCGAACGACTGGTCACTCATAGACAATGTACAGCCATCTTAGAAGATGACGAGGCCGATGATATTATCCAAGGCCGTAACATCCATGAAGCATTTGCCCCAGTTGTCGACTACGGAGAGATCTACCGTGGCGTACGAAAGGTTGTGGGCCGCGGCAATGAAACAGCTGGTCGGGTCTGCAGAAGTTACACAAGCCAGACGTGGTTAGATACCATCATGTCTGACTGTTTCAGCCAGGTTGGTGGTGTCTGGGTCAATTGCATGACAGACACGAACCGCGCAGATATGTATATTGCGAGTGGGTGCGACCTGATTATGCGTTCTCCTAAACTCCAAAGCGACTACAAGCAGGGGGCAGTTTGGGACGTCTTTGCACGGCATCATCGCGAAACGGAGAAGTTGTACATGACTGATATCTTCGTGTTCGACTCTAGGAACGGACAATTGGTCGAAGTGCTGCTAGGCATCCACTACTCCAAAGTTGCAAAGGCATCTATGAGTAGAATCTTGACAAGGATGACTGCGGTCAACGCTTTGAAAGCTGGCCCCTCTGCAGTGGCTAAGATAGACACTGCCATAACGAATAGTGAAGACACAGCTACTCCAGCTGTAGTAGAACCAGCTCGTACAGTTGCCGAGGCCACCCCTCAGTGTGAGAAACCGACCAAGTCATCTAGGCCGGATATCAGCGAAGATGTCAGAAATCTCATTGCGAACGTCTCTGGATTAGAAGCAAGCGACATCAAAAATGATTCTGAGCTTGCTGACTTCGGCATTGATTCGCTCATGGGAATGGAACTGGCTCGCGAAGTCGAGACAGTATTCGGATGCACTCTAGATCAGGAACAGCTCATGGAAGCAACCAGTTTCCAGAAGTTTGTCACTTGCATTTCCTCAGCCCTATATGGGACTGATGGCGGCAATGCTGGAGATAGCCCTGACCCGGAAAGCAACACGTACGACATCGCTAGCGACTCTGACAGTTCCGACGATATGGGTGGGGTCACAACTGCGACATCCGCTAGCCCTCCTGGAGAACGAGCCTTTACCGACGGTGCTGATTTGAAGCTGTCCCAGTCTGACATCTCAGCGTCGTTTAGAGAGTCTAAGATGCTCACCGACAAGTTCATTCGGGACTATAAGATAGACAATTTCGTCTCTGAAATCTTCGCAGAATCTAACAAGCTTTGTGTCGCGCTTATAGTCGAAGCTTTTGAACAACTGGGCTGTTCGCTGAAAGATGCCATCGAAGGGCAAGTCCTGCAACGAATCAGCTATGAAACCCGACATGGACGACTAGTAGACTATTTGTATGAGTTTTTGGAGACTGAGGCGCGCTTGATAGATATTCGCGACTCGAAAATCATACGCACTAGCATCGCGGCTCCTAGGAAATCCAGTGAAACTTTGCTTCAGGAGCTTCTGAAAAACTTCCCAGAATGGACAGTCGCCCACCAGCTAACATACTACGCCGGGAAAAACTTGAAAGACGTCTTAATTGGTAAGAAGGACGGCATCCAATTGATTTTCGGCTCACCCGAGGGTCGAAAACTTGTTTCCAGTCTTTATTGTGACCATTCGATCAATAAAATGGGGTCCGCGCAGATAAAGGACTTCATCAGCCGTCTCGTGTCCCGACTTCCAACCCATGAAGCCCCTCTCAAGATCCTCGAAGTGGGAGCCGGTACAGGGGGTACAACCCAGGTCCTTGCTCCATTCCTCGACACCTTAGATTTGCCTGTCGAATACACATTTACGGACCTTTCTGCTTCCATGGTAGCGCAGGCACGCCATAAATACAGCAAGACCTATCCCTTTATGAAATTTGCAGTCCACGATATCGAGAAACCACCCGCCCCGGAACTTCGAGGTCAGCATATTGTTATAGCTAGCAACGCTATACATGCTACGCACAGTTTGACGGTATCAGCGGGGAATATCCATTCCGCACTCCGAGAAGATGGTGTTCTGGTCATACTTGAAATGACGCAAATCCTTCCACACATCGAACTCATTTTTGGTCTTCTAGAGGGCTGGTGGCTGTTCGATGATGGAAGGCGCCATGCAATTGCCGACCCTCTTAGATGGGAACGGGACTTGAAGTCGGCAGGTTTTGGGCATATTGACTACAGCGACGGAAGTCTGCCTGAAACCGAGATTCAAAAGGTCATCATTGCGCTATCTTCTGGTCCCTCTATGGAGCGGCTTCCGAAGCCTGAGAAGCTTTCCACGGCAGAGATGACTGTAACCGTCGCAAAACGGGAGTCACAGGCAGAAGAATACGTGGCAAAGTATTCTGCCGGGTTTGACAAACCCATCTTCCAGGATATAGCACGTACCTCCAGGTCGGCTGGCGGGCATGTTGTTTTCATAACGGGTACCACGGGGAGTCTAGGATCACATCTAGTCGAACAGTTCGCTCTACGCCCCGACGTCGCTAAGGTTGTATGTCTAAACAGGCGTAGTAACAGACCGGTAGAGACGCGTCAACGAGAAGCGTTCTCGTCTAGAGGGATATCCCTTCCACCAGAGGCACAAGCAAAGCTTTGGGTGTTCGACACAAATGCAGCCAAACCTAACCTAGGGTTGCCCGAGCCGGAATACACCTGGCTCATAGAGAACGTCTCGCACATCGTTCATAACGCTTGGCCTATGAGCGGTACACGTTCTATCGACGCATTCGAACCACATTTCAATGTGTTACGCATATTGATCGACTTGGCGCATTCCATTGCGTGTCACCGCGGTGGGTCTGGCTTCCGAGTCAATTTTCAGTTCGTCTCATCTATTGGTGCTGTCGGTCATTACCCGTTGTGGAGCGGTAAGACTCGCGTCCCAGAGGAGAGAATGCAGATGAAGTCGGTCTTAAACAACGGATATAGCGAAGCCAAGTTTACTTGTGAACGGATTCTCGATGAGACGCTTCATAAGCACCCTGAAATCTTCAGAACTATGGCAGTGCGATTGGGACAGATTGCTGGGTCACGAACTAGCGGATATTGGAATCCGGTCGAACACCTCTCTTTCTTAATTAAATCGTCTCAATCGCTGAAGGCTCTGCCGGCATTCGAGGGAGTCCTACAGTGGGTACCAGTCAACGACGTAGCCAGAACGTTAGTCGACCTCAGCCTCTCCGACGTGGCTGCTTATCCCATCTACCACATTGATAATCCGGTAGGACAGCCTTGGCCAGAGATGATTGAGGTTCTGGCCGATGCTCTAGACATCCCGCACAAGAATATCTTGCCATTCCAGGAGTGGGTGAAGAGGGTGAGGCGATCACCACTCGCGGCAGAGACAGACAACCCAGCAGCACGGCTCATCGACTTCTTAGATGACAATTTCCTGCGTATGTCATGCGGAGGTCTCATCTTGGATACTTCCAAGACTCAAGAACACTCTAAAACTCTTTCTTCTCAGGGGCCAGTAAGTGCGGAGGTCGCTCGGAAGTATATCCAGGCTTGGAAGGATATGGGCTTTTTACACCGGTAAAAAGCAAGTGGAAATCAAACGAATGATGAGGCTTATGAGACTAAGCCTGTATCATGAATAGAATAGGAGTATACATGGAGAACATAGATGCGATTCTTCGCGTCAAGTCTCGTTGAATAGACACTGTCGAATTAGATACGGACTCTCAGTGACCACTAGATCTCTCCAATGTTAGCATCTACGCTTCTAATTCGCTACTGTAACCTTAGCACGGCGGAAGAGGCGGGAAGCTCCTGAGACAATGCAGATATTGCTATTTGTCTTGGGCAACAAAGATGACAAAGATGGCAAATGAGATAGCAAATGAGTTATCTCAAAACATATTGGCTGCATTACTAATCATGTTGGGATCCGTCAATCCCTTGGGGCGTGAAATATGTGGTCGAATGCAGGCTACCTTAATCTTATGCACCAGAGGTACGAACGCAGATTAGGAAACGTACATTAAGTTTCGCTAGCGAGTGGGTAAGTTTGAAGGTACCTTGATACGTACTTTTCCAGGCAAATCTGCACATTACGTAGTACCTTTATCAGGGTGTGTCAGTAGTGATAACGATAAGAAAGTTGATAATTGATACATCAAATTATGCCGCTCAGCCTTGCAAATTTCTTCACTCAAATCAACTCCTGACGGCTGCTAACAAGGTTTTTTTGTTCCTGACGTTGGCTAGGTGATTCTTAAAGTGATAAGGGAACTAAGTGTAAGGAATACGTATTTCTGGGCACCTTCAGAGTCAGAACCGGAGGGACGAGATACTGCCCCGCCAAATATTTTACTACCCTTGAACCCACTTAAACTTCTACAGCATAATCTTCCTAAGGGAAAAACCAGAACATTTTCCTCATTTCATATCAAATTCGCGACCATGGCAACACCTGGACCGGGTGCAGGCAACGAAGATGTCGACTTGTACGGTGTGTATTCCGCCTATCCCGATCGTAGCATCTAATACTAGGGTCTTATTGCTGACTATGCATCACAAGAGCTTCTCGGCGTTGACAAGACCGCAAGCCAAAATGACATAAAAAAGGCATATAGAAAGGTAATGGATTCTCCTGTCTACATCAAGTTCCTGTGAGATATACCTGCTGACCTTCATCTACCAGCTTGCGCTCCAACATCATCCTGACAAAGTTCCCGAAGACCAGCGGGCAGAGTCCGAAGTCAAGTTCAAGGCCGTAACCCAAGCCTACGAAATTCTTCGAGATGAAGAGAAACGAGCCATGTACGACAAGTATGGAATGGCCGCATTCGACTCCTCGAGGGGAGGAGGTATGGGCGAAGAGGTGGATATCAACGACATCCTGGCGCAGATGTTCGGTATGGGAATGGGTGGTGCTGGCGGTCCCGGAGCCGGACCCAGACGACCCAGGCGTGGCCCCGATGAAGAATCCAAGTACACAGTCAGCTTGGAGGATCTTTACAAGGGCAAGACCGTCAAGTTCGCCGCGAACAAGAACGTCATCTGTAGCACTTGCAAAGGCACCGGTGGTAAGGAAAAGGTGAAGCCTCAACAGTGCGATCGCTGCAAGGGTCACGGTATCGTGGAGGCCTTCCGACAAGTCGGACCTGGCCTAGTTACCCGCGAATCGGCCGTGTGTGATAGGTGTCAAGGTTCTGGCAACTACTTCAAGGAGAAAGACCGATGCAAGAAATGCAAGGGCAAGCGAACTGTCATAGAGACCAAGCCACTGGAGATCTACATACCCCGTGGCTCACGTCAAGGGGAGCGGATCGTACTAGAGGGTGAAGCTGATCAACACCCCGATCAGACACCTGGCAACCTTGTATTCGTCCTTGAAGAAGAGCCCCATGAAGTTTTTAACAGAATCGGGAACGATCTTTCCGCCGACCTAGACATCACCCTCGCCGAATCCCTTTGCGGATTTTCGCGTGTGGTTCTCAAGCACCTCGATGGTCGAGGTATCCACATCAACCACCCCCGAGGTAAGGTCCTACACCCAGGACAGGTACTCAAGGTGGAAGGAGAGGGTATGCCATTGAAGCGAGGAGACGCCAAGGGAAATCTCTACCTCGTCGTTAAGATCGAGTTCCCCGAGGATGGATGGCTCAAGGATGACGCGGCCTATGAATCTCTCCAGAAGCTCTTGCCTGCCCCGGCGCCAGAGATCAAGGCTGAGGAAGTCGATGAAGTGGCCTATGATGATGATGCTGACATTGACGAGGTATGTTTCATTCCGTGCCTTCTACATGGAAAAGTACCTACTCGATACTAACTCTGTGTTATTAGATGGGTGCAAACTCCGGAGATCCTCGTTTCGGAGACGGATGGGAGGATGACGATGACGAAGCCGGTGGACAACCTCAATGCGCGCAACAGTAATGACTTATGAGATATGATCTGTGATACGGCAGAGACTGAGCACATCCGACGCAAGTCCAGATTCGTGATGGAACATAGGCACTTCGCTATAGCTCGATTCGAGTTTGCCATTAATAAGGTATAGCGAGAGTGAAAATTAGGATAGAGTACAATGAACCATGAGAAGTTTCGGAGGGGGTATTTTTTTGCGAAAGGAGAGATTACTAGTAAATCTCCCTTTTCTACTTTTCTATGGCAATACCGATTAGACGGAACCTCTCGCAAGTAGACTATCTGTCTGCCTTAGATACTCCGTAACTAGTATAGATCAGACCTCTCTCTCCATGGGGGAAATGCTGTCACCGTGTAGATCGGCATGCCCTACAATATAGACAGCATTGCGCCAGAAAGTAGGGATGACCCAGCCTGAATGAGCATAAACGGAAGAAAATATATTGCCATATCTAATAAGTATCAGTCTAAAACAAAAATTCAAGAGAATTACTTTGAAATCTGGGCATTCCATGTCAAGAACCCTGAGGAATTCGAGTTTAGCCACTTGTGGCTGAATTGGCAGATGGAGCTGATCGGGTAAAGGGTGGCTCTTGCATTTTTAGACTCAAAGCTCCAGCCATAAACCACAAGCCACAAGCTACGCGTGCACTTATCTACAAGCCCCAGTGGGAAATTTCTCCACGTGATCATTCACCAACCCTAACAAAAACCCTTAGTGCAAAATTCGGCTGTTGTGACCTGCCATTGGAAACTTTCGGTCCCTCTCTGAATTTTGCGGTAGAGACCAGCCAAACCAAGACAAACCCCATCAAGACAACCGACAGGAAATCAGTCAAGGTGAATAACTGTTTTACCTCCAAAAGATCATCATCGCAAATATAGAACTCATTTAACTGACAATTATTCTCAAGATGGTTGCCGCAAAGAAGCACGTCCCGATCGTCAAGAAGCGTACGTTCGACCCGAATCCTTTTCCCGATTGACAAGAGATACCCCGAAAATAGTTGGAGGCATTCGAAGATACATTTTCGGCAGTGGGATATTGTGAAAGTGAGATATTGACGGATTCTTTTCTACAGGAACCAAGAGCTTCAACCGTCACCAGAGTGACCGGTTCAAATGCCTTTCCTCCAGCTGGCGCAAGCCCAAGGGTATCGATAACCGTGTCCGAAGACGGTTCAGAGGCAACATGACCATGCCCTCAGTATGTTGCTCTTCATTTTCTACGGGATATTTGCGATAAAGAAATATGAATCTGCCGGACATGGAAGACATGATACACTAACACGGATTTCGCGATATAGATCGGCTTCGGTTCCAACAAGAAGACCCGCCACATGATGCCCTCCGGCCACAAGGCCTTCCTCGTCAACAACACCAAGGATGTTGAGCTGTTGTTGATGCACAACCGCACCTACGCCGCAGAGTACGTTATCGATTATTCAAGCGGGAGGGAGTATTCAAACCAACTAATCCCACTACAGGATCGCCCACAACGTCTCCTCGAGAAAGCGAATCGACATCATCGCACGTGCGAAGCAATTAGGTGTCAAGGTCACCAACCCGAAGGCCAAGGTTACCACGGAAATTTAAAATGTTGGCGGTTGATAAGGGTGACTATGAAATGGGGTCCGGTTTCTCGTTTTCGGCAACTATTTGCATGCATGGGAAGGGTTTTGCGCTCTATGGTCTACGGACGGTTATTCGAGCTAGCATGTATTTTATGCTAGGGAATACAACACGCCTTCTACGATGACACGTATTCGTCGACTTCTTTGATCGATGCCTTCTCCGCGATTTTGTGTGTTGGTGGTGTTCGTCCAATCACGGCTTCGCACAGCGGCGTACGGTATGACTTACACTATGACACGTGTAGGAACAGCCTCACGGATAACGCGTTCGATTATGAACAACGTACCGCAATGGCAAATTTATTACTTATCTGTTGTAAGACAGAGATCCGTGATCTATATATTTCTCCAGATGGGGTTCTCCAACTTGGCACTTCGAGCCAGCCAGGTTTTTTTTTTTTTTCTTGATTTGATCACTCACAGCAAATTAGTTCATTGTTAAGATTATACCATTCTGAGTATTCGATAAACCAAAACTACTAGCTGGAACTTGATTACATTGGCTTCCGTTGGTATGTACATCGTTGAAGGTTTATTCGTTCTACCCTTATTCCTTGGTCCCTTGAAGTTAAAGCCCAGTTGATACCCAAGTTAAGCAGCTTCAGTTGCAACATCTCCCTAATTCTCAACACCGCGTAACCAGGGAATCCAACGCCATAGGCCTCATAATTCCAGAGCAGCATCAACACCGAGAAAGGAAATGGATAATAGTTTTCCATTTGTATCCTCAAGGGCTCTCCAGTTTAGGCGGAAACTCGTAATCTATCTCGTAGATAGAGTTACCTCGCTATCGACAAAGAGAGTCGAGAGAAAGGGGCATTCATGACACACCTACCCTTACACTACCAAGATAACACAAGACCTTGTTTCTTAGCTTTAGTTAACAGCCATCTTAGTATTCAGTATATATGTCTAATATACCCATGATCAACAGCTTCTAACTACCTCTTATTCAACATCTCAGGCCCAAATCTCCAGTCTTCCTTGCAGGTCCCACCAAGTAACATCGGATATCTAAGGGGTTTCACATATCAGACAAGCATAAAAGCTATCTAAGCATACAGGTAAACCCACTTTCTTCCGGGTTTCTGGCATTGGTCAAGCAGTGAAAGGTATGGAAGAGATGCTGATATAACTAGGTGAAACTCGACTATTCCAGGCGATATAAAGCATTCTACTATATCACTCCACGAACCAGAGTAAGCTACATGCCTACTTCCGGTAAGATGAGTGTTTGACATAGTTAGATGCCTTTGTATCCGATATATCAAGCCACATTGGGAACTATCTTCCATACTGGTCTTGATCCGTCGAATCGAGGTTCAAGATTCAAAGGCCTTTCTCTAATACACGACCATATCATCAGCTATGGAGGAACCGTCTATCAAGCCATATAATCACAACTTTTCTAAGGTGTGACCTTAGG
Organism: Hypoxylon sp. EC38; assembly: GCA_002120335.1. NCBI lineage: Eukaryota > Fungi > Ascomycota > Sordariomycetes > Xylariales > Hypoxylaceae > Hypoxylon > Hypoxylon sp. EC38. The sequence continues at coordinate 98,421 of KZ111253.1, read as the reverse complement.
ATTAAGCTAGCCCTTCAGTATCTACCTACTTAATAATCTCCTAGATAATACCCCATTTTCATCCGATCCTCAGATCCGTCAATCGCGGGAACCCTCAACTGTCAGGTGTCAGTCTCCGTCTCAACCGAAGTTGTCCCAAGCATTCCAAGAAACGAGCCGTTACCTAGACAAATCCAGGTCACTGAGGAAACCCTCGAGTCCTAATTTCTCAGACCTTTTCTGCAAACGTTTCTTCCTCTCTTCCCTTCTATTCCCTAATTTCCTCCTTCGCAACACCTACAACCGTCCCACAACATTTCCCAACATCCTCAACTTTTGACGGTAAAGCCATCTTCCCGCGAAATACATCACCATCTTTCGAGCCAAACATCAAGATAAGACCAGTCTCGTAGTCTTTTCTAAGTTCGATATGACTTCACACCACGGCCTCATCGCCTGCAAGGCAATTCCATGCCAACCTGTCACCGTCGTCGCTGTTTGTTATGGCCTCGATAATCAACTCCAAATCGATGTCATCTCAGGAAACAATAAAAATCGTTCTCTCAACCCCGACCTGCCTGACGAGGGTGTTTATCTAATCTATAAGAATCGCGCTCTTCAGATCGCCGCGCCGCCCTGTGATCAGCGAAAGTGCAGCACTTCAAATCTCTGTCGTTGCAATACTCCCATCTTCTCCAACACAAGCAACCTCGGTCGACAGCAGAACACCAAGAAGCGAGCTACAACTTGGTCCATGTGGAAGCCCTGTTGTGACTGCCTATTCACCTGGCTCCGTCTCTACCAAGCTACAGAAGCCGCGAACAGGCTGAATTTGCAGTGTCTTCAACATCCGCGGACGCTCTCTCTAGCAAACCTCGACGATCACCAGACTTTCTCTTACGACAGTGAATTGGAAGAGGAGTCTTTCAAGTCCAACCGTAACGGAAATTCCCCCATGCCGATTAACAGTAAATTGGCCTGTTCGGCGCGACGATTCGAGTGGATGTGTGATACTTGGAATGACTTCATCAGCTGCGGCTACTATCAACCTAGATCCATCACCGCTCTGTCCGACTACGAAGACGAGAATCACAGCGAATTGTGTTCTAGTGCGGCACAAGACAACTCGGGTAGCGACTCTGATTGGGACGACCTTGATATTCCATGCGAGCCTACGAGTGCTTCAAGTCAGTCCGATTACGATGACTACGACCTTATTGAAGACCTCATCGACGAAGAGTTTCCCAAGCTTCGGAAAGCAAAACCCACTGACACATGTGCGACTCTCAAACCAACGGTTGAACCTGCTTCCTTGGCGACGAATGACAGCGGCTTTGAAGAAGACGAAACATCTGCACCTGCTATTATCCCGCCCAAGGATATGACCGTTGGACAAGAACTGCAAAGCTCTACAAAATTGACATCGTCGATCACGATGCTGTCAAAGAGCGAACGCAACATGCTCACCCTTGGTTCTCGACGTCTTGAGGTACAGTCTGCACTTGGAAAGAAACGTTCTTACCTTTCTCTTATCCACTCTGGACAGCACAACTCGCAAGAAACAGAGGATCTCCCACGAGCAAAGCAGCGAAAGCTAGCTACACCAAAGACCACAGATCAGTTTCGAGATAATTCCGCAATGTGCGAATCTTTCGTGCAATTCGATCCTGTCTCGCAAAAGTTCGTCTTTGTTTGAGTTGGAAGGGAACATCCTAGTCAAGAGAAACCGTGGTTTTTCTAGGCATACTTCTACACGAATGTGAAGTGCTTGGCACATTGAACGACACAAGCATTCCATTCACAGAATTTTCCACCCTTTTATTTTTGTTTCTTTTCGTTTCGTCGGTTCTTAGTTCCTCAGGGACTATCGTCTGCGTGGAAGAAGACCAGGGACTTCACACTTGGTGTGGCTAGTTTCGACTTCTTTCTACTTCTAGGTATGTAGACGCAAGATATCAATATTTCTACGGCATCTGTACTGATTCAGGACCATGAAAAAGTCATAGGCGGCGAATCGATCTACTCGCGCTAGCAGACAGGGAGATCTTGCTTTTAGTCGAGCATAATATTGTCGCCGAGGTTCGGACACCCACTATCCTATATCACGGACCGTGGAACTAACTCTTCGCAGCATCGTCTCTTCAGGTCAAGGCAGAGAAAGTGTCTTGCAAATCAGTAGGGACAGGAAGGTGACGCAGAGAATGTTGGGCGTTAGGCAGAGACAGACTTTGGACTCAGAGATTGGGCGCAATCGTTTAATGTGCAGATTTCCTTTGTTTTATGCGATTGACACGGATGCTACAGTTCTCAGAGAACGTACATACTAGTTCTTGATAGCATACTGAGAAAAGGATACCCCCTTAAGTCACAATGATGTGCGTGTTTTGGTGCGAAATATGAATGGCACGGTTAAGGTAGATGATGTCATAGAAATGAACAAGATATATCGAACTACGACGCTTCCTGCGTTATACTCACCCCTTTCCTATCTAAGTAACTTCTAATTGGGTCAATACATGCTGGGGCTCACTTTGTGGCATCTCGCTCCTACAAAAAATTGTTGAAGGTACGTCGAAGATAGATATGGCAATAAATCTAGTTTAGTTATTCCCTATAGCCTCAAAGGAGCTTCTCTTCAACTAGCTTGTCTAAAATGTTGTTTAAACATCCGTATTCACTTCAATTCAATAAGAAGTGAAGTATACTGGACCTTCGTGGCTTCCCCTTGATTCCAGGCTATGCTTCTCACAGTCGCCGATTAGGAGGCTTCATATAAGAGTCAGGCCACTCAAGATACGTAGAGTAGCTCCTTCTGAATAGACACGGATGCTCCTATTCTCTGTTAAGAGGACTCTGTACACTACGAATTCCTGTTAGGGTGCCTATGGACAAAGTGACTACCTAGAGGTAGGTGCCTAATGTGGCCTTGAAAATATTTTTCTTTAAGCGAAACCATGTTAAATAACTCGCGCTTACTATATTTGAGCCGTAAATGAGAGTGGAATGATGTGTTGTGTGAGAATGTACCGTTCTTGAGGTGTAACTACCTACCGTACCAACCACACCCCCTATATGTACATGCCAACTGGTGATTTGACACTCAGATTCGGATAATACAAGGTCTTAATACGTCGCTAGCGCCATCTAGCGCGTTTTCCATTGCGTTTAAATCACCCCAAGTCCCCAATTCCAACGCGTCACTTTCGTCAGTCCTCTTTCCACAACTCATATTTTTCCCTTTCTTCCTACACCCTCACTTGCACATAATCCTTCAGAACGATCAAACGACGTTGTGAATAACATCTTACCAGTTTTCTAGGCGTCCAATGATGCCTGGGTTCACTCACTTCCTCGCTTGAATACATTCTCCCCGACGCCAGACTATGCCCATCCTCCAAGTCTTCCGTCCAGCCTCCCCTTAACAGGTCTCAACGCTTACAAGGAGAAAGACCATGGCGAAAGCACCATTGAGGGACAATTAACATCAGTGGATATAAAACTGCCAACAAATGGTATCAGAGGTACGTCTCCAATCCTTCCACATTAACCCCATCCTAGCATACACCACCTGTAACTTGAAAGCATCTAGGTAGATTTTCGCAGTTTCTACGGATGTTGCTTCTTGTTACAAGGCTTCTATTACGTTCATACCTCTCTTTGAAAGAGTTGGGCCTATATCGACGCTTATTCCATATTGATCTCTAAACCCCTGAAAATGGCATATCTAGAATGGATTTTCCACAGGACTATCTTAACGACTATTGTCGTACAAGATTCTTCAAGTCGAGATCATTGTCAGCACAATCGTTTTCTTTTTCAAGCTCCTTATATGTCATTCGTCTTATTTAGGGACAATTCCCTAGTATTTTCCCCGTTACTAACTTAAGTAGCAGGCACAGCAGCAACAAGTCCAGCAGGACCAACAAGCCCAGCAGACCCAGCAAGTGAGGTCCAGCAGAACCAACAAATCCACCAGTAACAAGTCCGCCAACGACAAGTCCAACAGAACCAACAACAAGTCCAGCAGAATCAACAAGGAGCCCAAGGACAGGACCAGCCGCAGATCATTTTGTCTCAGTTGCTTGAAGTTCAGGATTCTCGGAATGCGGCTCAATAACAGGAGACCGACGAGTGGAAGTCTATCACAGTCTTGGATCAACGCCTGCATTTGATCTTAAGGTATTTACAGCCTCTCCCTTGCCCTATTTTATATACCTATACAGCAACCATTACACTTTCATAATATCGACATTCTTTTTCTATTGGCTTCTCTTCCGAAGACAACCCTCTATTGTTTGCCATGTTTCCATTGCTCTGGTCTTCCTTTTTTGTTCTCTGTCCTTATATCTACTTTCTTGTTTCCACTGCATCTTTCCTCATTAACTCTCTCAGTTGCCTCGCCGATCCTTTCTTCTATTTCAGCCCTTTACATTCGCCATTCTTGGTAACTTCTTCACTTTTGCCCTCTTCATATCCTTTATCTTCGCATCTCGACTCTCCTCTTTACTGTTTTTTCCTTTATTGATGCCCCACCTTGATTCAAAATCCATAATATTACGTCTCCTGTTGAACATGGATGGCCTTTTATTCTCCTTTTTGAATCCCGCTAATTCCAGTCTCTTCAAGATCACAGTTTGACAGCAGAAGGCATGATTACCCGTGGAGAGCCAGATATACCAGTGCCCCTATCACCAACATGAGTGATAGGCGTTAGGTACTAGGTTAGCTTGTGGACAATTATGACGCAGCTACATAGTTACCTACACCAGTTTGTAATTTAGTTATGAATAGCTGGCATAACCTTTAATATTATAACTTATTCTATACCAATTTGGAACACTCCTAAATAGGTATAAAATAAGTTATAATATTAAAGGTTATGTTAGCTATTCATAACTAAATTACAAACTGGTGTAGGTAACTATGTAGCTGCGTCGCAGTTGTCCACAAGCTAACCTAGTTCCCCTATTACCCACGAGAGACACGACATTGGTTCGCAATATGCCGCTTCCATCGCAGAGTCCAGTACTAAGGACATCCATAATACCCACATTTGCGACCCGTATTCACTGCATTTAACATCCATCCTCCAGCCCTGAGTCTAGACATCAACTCAGCCCATCAGGTGACACCGCAGCCTATTAACCTGCGGGCATTATAGAGCCAAACTTAGAAGCTCGGGATGCCATCCACCCCCCGATAGAACGGCAATGAGTATCCTATGGATTGACCTATTGCAGATAACAGCATCACAAGCAAGAACAAGACCCCATTAAGCTGCTTATTTATCTAGCCGCTGCGACTATCGATCAAACTACATGAGACAGAAGACTTGAGGATAGGCAAATTAGGGACCTGCCAGGCCACCAGGGGGAGCCACAAGCTTGGAAGGAGAAGGGATCAAGAAAGCAGAGGTGCCAACTGTAGGCAAGACACCGATTCAAGTACGTGAGGATAACTTGAAGTTCATGCTGAGCAGCATGAACAAGAGATTGAGGCCTGTGGAAGAATCCGTGATGAAGGTCCGTGAAACCATCAAGCACAGTAGAACCAAGTGGGATGCCTTCGAGGAAAAAGTCAAGGTCCTACATGAACACATGGTGAAAACCATTGATGACATAAGGACCATTTCGACAACGTGGCGAATGACATCAAAGACAACCTTGTCGACATCAACGAAGAGATATGGTTAAGATAACACGATGAGGATGGCAACCGACTGCCACCCAACCCTCGAACAAGTGCACGATTGGCACAAAAGGCGAAGGAGAGAGAAAAGACGAGAACGCGGAAGGATTTGGCGGCTATGGGAATAGCTCCAAATGGCAGTGTTGAAGATGAAGGTTCCGCCCTTCTGCCCTCCCCCCTAGCTATGAACCTCCCGCAGATGTCGATGAGGAGGTAGACATACGCAAAGCGAGATACCACACCAGGTATAAGACAGACGAAAATGTGACAAGGTGAATCCTCTAGGAACGACGACAGCCCAATCATGGCTCCTCCCAAGAAGATGGTGCCTGGGAAGAAAGGACGTCAACCAGAACGAGATAACGTCAAAATTAATTAGCCTTATTGAGAATTAGGTCGGGTAGAACGGTACGCTCGGGGTTTCTGATAGAGGTTGGGGGTAGAGAAGAGAGTCCTCAAGAACAAAATCATGGTGTATTGTAATTTTCGTCGCCACGCTGACCCGACACCAATCAGTCAACCATAATCAAATATATTAACCAATTATTCTCCTTTAAATTTTATTTTTCTTTCGTGTATTAAGGTAGGTATGTACAATCGACGCAGGTTCTGATAGAGCACGAGAGTTTGCACAGTTGTACCTGTTGCAGAAAAAGGCGCATCTTCTTTTTTGAGGTTTCCTGCCCTAGTTTAGTATGTCAGATTAGCCAATGCTTCCGTCTGCATCTCCCGCATGCTATCATTCTAATCTTGAATCGATTGCAAACGAAGGTCCAATTAGTAAAGACAGAGCGTTGTGTTGTGAGATTGAGTCCATCGCATCGCAGACAAACGCACATATTCTTATCTATACCATGTTGTAACTGACGGGGTGATATATATGCGAATATCGGATATTAATTATATGTACAATTACATACTAGTTTCATTTAAACAATACTCATTCTTCCAACGAAAACTTTTCGCATTCAATCCGACGACGAAGGACAAGGAAACGTACAAGTCGAGTTTAATTGCTAGCGATTCGATGAGAAGAAGAGACGACTCTGGATTATGATGCAGAAAGTAATTCAAGGCGGAAAATGAACAATCTTTATGTTATCCGCGGTCCTCTATGCCGCTCGTTATTAGCTCGACCGCCGCATATCTTAAAACGATGTAAATTTTCAGGTCGGACCAAGACAGCTAATAAGCCAAAGACCGGATCTCTCCCTGATACACCAGCTAGGACGCGATTTGCGCCATCCCCTACTGGATATGTACATATAGGGTCCTTGAGGACAGCACTGTACAGTTATTTGCTCGCGAAGGCAACCGGCGGTCAATTTCTATTAAGGATAGAGGACACAGATCGGGTGGGTTCAAATAACTCCTGTAGCTGCAGAGTTCAATATTCTAATGTTTTAGGCGAGAATCGTACCCGATGCCGAAACAAGGTTATATGAGGACTTGAAATGGGCTGGTTTGAGCTGGGACGAAGGTACGATAATTATGTTTGTCCGATGGATTCTCATTTTCACTCATGAACGCTTGTAGGTCCCGATATTGGTGGTCCATATGGCCCATACAAACAGGTATTCATACCATAGCTCATCATTCTAACTTATTAACACTAAACCTATTTAAAGTCCGACAGATTGGAGTTATATAAAAAGCACGCGGAGCAGCTACTCAACGAAGGCCGCGCATACCGGTGTTTCTGTACTCCCGCAGATCTAGACCGAATGAGATCCATTAGTATACAAGAGGGCAAGCCGACCACTTACAACGGTACCTGCTCGCATATACCACCAGATGTATCTGCCAGACGAGCAGCGAACGGAGTGTGGCATTGTGTGCGTTTCAAATCTAACGGTCAACGACCTTTGGTGGCCGATCTCGTCTACAGACGATACGTGAAGCCCGAGCCGGAAGATGACTTTGTTATTATTAAGCGAGATGGGTATCCTACTTATCATTTCGCCAATGTCGTTGATGACCACCTGATGGAAATAACGCACGTGATCCGCGGAGCAGTGAGTTACCCTCATTATATATCTTCCCAACTCGAAGACTAACCAGGAAATTCAAGGAATGGCTTGTATCTACTCCTAGACACGTCGCGCTTTACGACGCCTTCGGGTGGCAAAAACCCCAGTTCGCCCATCTCGGCCTCTTGGTGAACCAGGACAAGCAGAAGCTTAGCAAGCGTCATGGCGACGTGGACATCGCTTCCTGGCGAGATCGGGGGATTCTGCCTATTACGTTGTTGAACTACGTCATGCTACTAGGATGGAGTTTAGGAAAAGGTGTCAGGGGACAACAAGAAGTCATGGACTTGGACGAAATGGTCAGCAAGGTCAGTAACATGCTATTATGTCGAGCCCTGAAACGAAAAGAGGTCGCTAATATGAAGGAAAATAGTTTCATCTTAGTTTCACCAAGGGCGACATCACAGTGAACGACAAGCACGAGTTCCTACAGAAGGCTCACGTAAAACGGATCACTAAATCCCTCGGTCCAGAGGGAATTTCCAACATCGTACTTCCTGCCGTAGAAGCGCACGTGCGAAAGTATGAAGAACAGCGAAAGAGCGGATCTGCCTCCGCCGATAGTATAGCAGTCGAGCTCGGACCCGTACTCTCTCTCGCTCAGGCCAGACCCAGTAACGACACAACCATATCTCGGGACCACATCAAGAAGGTCCTCGAGTTCGACGTCCCAAATTACAACGACGCCGAAACTTTCGTGTCAAGGAACCGATATCTCATCTGGGAAGTGCCGGACGCACTCTACCGCTCTAGTTTCGAAAAGGAGCTGAAAAACATAGACGGAATACGTGCCTTCAGACAGAAAGAAATTATCGACGACGCGGCTTCCTCGTCACCGCTTGAGAGCGAAAAAATACGCGCTTCTGATTTCGTCGCCACGTTACGAGACCTGCTACAGAAGATTGGGGACGAGCGCTGGACGAAAGATGCTATAGAGGCAGCTATCCTCCCATTTATCAAATCCGTGTACGCCACCGCGAATTCCGGCAACTCCGAGTCTCAGGCCTGGGGGTACCATCTCCTGCGATGGGTTATAGCAGCGTCGAAGCCTGGACCGGCTTTGATACCGAGTATGGCACTACTAGGTAAGGAAGAGACGATGAGGAGGATTGAGAAGGCGTATGATATTGCTAGGAGCATGGAATCATAGTCCGGGATGAATCGATCATAGGTATAGATTCGGCCGGTTGTCATTGCACGCAATCAGAGGGGAAAAAATCACGTATAGGACGCATAAAAAGCCTGTGTATATCAGATGCTTTAGACGCGTAGTAGCATCATGACTCTGTATCATTATTGACCCTTTTAATCAAATCTCAACTGACCCCAACGCCGTCTAATGCTTCATATCTCATGAAAAGAACCACCTCGAATAGGCTCAGCCTTGCAAAACAATGAATACATGCTCGATAAAAGCTTTATCTCGTCACGGCGCCGTCGTTGTAGCAGTAGTAGCAGTAGAAGCAACGGTACCACCCAAACCATTAAAAAGCTTCGCCTTGACTTCAACCGCCATCAACCCCTGCTTCTCATTCATAGCAACAGAATGGCTCGTGCGCGCCAGCTTATCCATCTCGGTATCGAGCCCGCCCTTCCCAGCGCCTCCTCCGCCTCCTCCATGCAGACCCATAGCGCCGCCTCGAGCACTGCGCTGAAATGACGAGGTCGTCTCTCGGATCTTGGAGCCCAGGTCTAGTAGCTGCTTGTTTCCGTAGTCGCGGTTCGTCAGCAGCGGGTTCTGCGAGAGCGTCTGCACCCAGTACTTGCTCCACAGCAGCTCGAGGAGGTTCGAGTCGAGCGTCGACTTGAAGTGCGATACTTCGAGGGAGTAGTAGCGGCTCGCGTGGGCGCCGAAGTCCTCTGCTTTGGCGAGGGGTACGGCTTGGCCAGAGGAGGAAGTGGTGGTTTCGGAGGGCGGCTTGAAGTCTTCGGGGTACGTTCTGAAGGCGCCGATCTCGACGCGGCCCGCGCTGATGGTGCGGTCGGGGTCGATAACGACGGCGACGAAGGGGTCGTTGAATTTCTGTTGCAGGCTCTGCGTGCCGACGTCGATACCGCTGAGCCAGCAGCCGTAGCCTGGGTGGCTGTGGTACCATCCGATTACGTTTTCCTGACGAGCGCCTTGGTCTCTCGATGACTGGAGGTATTGGATCATGTACTCGTTGGCGTCTTCCTGGGCGTTGACGCGGGTTTCTGTGCCCTCAACGGGTAAACCGAAGGCATCGGTCACGACGATGGTGTCGCCATCCGTGTACCCTTGCATCACACCCATGACCTCGATGGAACCGCCGCTCCGCGCATGCATGACCATCTTGATGAGAGCGACGGCGCTAATTCGCACGTGTTGGAAGTGGGTTGGGTTGTCTCTCCATGGCTTCAAGGTGTTTACTTCACTCTGGAGGTCGGGGGAGTAGTTGTAGAGGGCATCTCGTGTGGGATCAACGAGCTTGATGTCGTTGTCCAGCTCTAGCGGGGCAACTGTTAGTATACCAATTTCGTGAAGATAAGGAGTAGTAGTGGGAAGGAGGAGAAATATAGATTCTTACCCCATGATTTCATAGCCACCTCCATCTTGACTGTTTAGTAGAGGATCTGTATCATGGATTATCGAAGCTAAAGATATGGATAGATGTGAAAGTTCCAAAAGGCAACTGTTCGTAGGCAGTCATTAATTAACGTGGGGTCAAAGACACTGTAGATACATACAAAGAGCTCTGATAAGGTTAAGTTATTAATTGCATGTCTCTACCGTTTAATGGTTATCGATAACACTTCAATTTTCGAGCCTTCTTGCTGGGACCCACATCTCGTCAATCTTCAAGATTGCGCGGTTCGATTCGACTCGAGGGAGGAGAAAGTAGCAATTGCGACAACATGACCAGATCAACGATAGCACGGCCGATAAGGCAAGTCTTGTCTAGGCCATTGGTAGGTTACCTCTAATATGAGGAGTCTGAAATGCCTTGGCTCACAATTCGAAAGGTCCAACAACCGCGACATGCCTTAGCACCCCTTGTGAGTGTTCGCTCACAGGCCTCGGTGTACGTCGCAATTCGATCTCTCTATGCTATATGATAAGGCTCTAACATATAAATAGAGCCGACCCTAATTCCGAGTCAAATTCAGGGCCTCCTCAGCTTGTGTGCGTGCACGGATTCAGCCTTTCGAAACCTACACGATTACTTACATGCTTCGCAGAAACGAGCTCCCAGATCCCCGAGAAGAGAAGGAAGTCCGACTTCCTAGAGCCGTCCAAGCCCTATACCTCCAGCCGCTACGAAGAGAAGCCGAATATGGCGTGCCCAGTTGTGACTTACAACTGCGATCGTTCAGCATCCCTAACCTTGAGTTCTTCTGCGACTTTGCGCTACGAGCTGCCTACTTCCTAAATCTCCCAGCTTTCGGGCCAGTGCCCCTACCAAAGATTAGAGAACGATGGACGGTACCCAGGAGTCATTTCATTTTCAAGAAGTCGCAAGAGAACTTCGAGAGGGTCACAAGGAGGAGGTTGATCCAGATTAGGGACGGACACCCGGAAACGGTGCAGATCTGGTTGGCATATCTACAGAAGCATGCATACTACGGTATTGGTATGAAGGCAAATGTATGGGAGTTTGGCAGCGTTAGTAAGTTGTTGATCTCTGAAGTCCTGGGGTTGTCAAGTTATTGTTAGCTAACTAAAACGCATAGGCACTGGCAAGCAAATGGACGCAGAGACTAAATCTCTGCAGGAAATCGTTGAGCAAAAGATGCAGCATTTTGGAAGAGACAAGACGCTAGGTACAGTAGAGAAGGTCAAGGAACTCCTAGCGAGCGAGAGATTCAGACATACAAGATAAAAAGTCTACTATCTCTGTCCACATGTAACATACTTGACGATTATAACATAAAATCGAATGTATACCAATTCACTTGATTCGTAAAATCATTCATAATCGTCTCTACCATAAACCACCTCATTAGGTTGCGATTTGTGAGTATAATCCGTAATATCGTAGCGCTGTTTGGGGAAGAAGGGAGATGGGAGGCATCGGCGTGAACTCTGATTGGTCCGAGCTTAAGATCGTCTCACTAAAGAATATTTTCAATTATCAGAATCAGACTCAACATTGAAAAAGACAGGACTAGACTCTAGACTCCTATAGAAACATGTAAGTATAATCAATTGGAATCGCAAAATGTTCATTTCTAACTTATCAGATATATCTTACTCATTAGCCACCGAGACTTTCATCAGCCAAGAAAAACAGCTTCAAAATTACGAAATAGAGAGCTGTATATAAAAAGCTCTTGAAGGCGTGAATGTCAGAGTAGATGCGCTCAACACTCTGCGCCCGCTGTAGGCCTCTAGTTGGCTCAGCGCGAAGACAGACCCTACGCTTAGGGAACAATAAACAGAGGAGGAATGAGTCTACCAGTGCCAGCAGCGAACAAAAGGAGGTGACGCAGAAGAGGAAGAGAAATGTCGTCTTCTCGGGGATCCAGCCTACAGGAGTGCCGCACTTAGGGAACTATTTAGGAGCGCTGCGACAATGGAAGCGGCTCCAAGATGATGTGGAAAGCTCAGGCTCGGGAGACAGGCTATTGTTCTCAGTCGTGGACCTACATGCCATTACTACACCCCAGGAGGCCGAAGTATTACGGCTTCGCCGCCGCGAAATGCTCGCCGCGCTTTTAGCTATCGGCCTCGATCCGAATAAAGGGTCGACGATATTTTTACAAAGCTCTGTGCCCCAGCACACCGAGCTCATGTGGATTCTGAGTTGTACAGCATCTATGGGGTATCTAGGGAGGATGACACAGTGGAAGGTTGGTTTATCCCCTCTAGCCCCTTCAGACTCCCGAGTGGAAAGGACGATATACTATGGGTGAACAGTATCTAAACTGAACACACAGAGTAAACTCGTAGAGAATAACAAAGCAGCCGACCTCGATCAACTAGCAACGACGAAATTAAAATTAGGCCTGTTTTCGTACCCCGTGCTCCAGGCAGCTGACATATTAGTACATCGAGCGACTCACGTCCCGGTGGGCGAGGATCAAAAGCAGCATCTGGAGTTCGCACGAGAGTGTGCCACGAATTTCAACCACACATTCAAGAACATCCTCATCCCGCCCGAGACCGTGACCGGTACGCCACCCCCTCTCTCCCACCTCTACCCCTCTTCGTCTTGCTCTTATGTACTCGGAGAGAAAGAAACTGACCAGCACAGCCCCTTACCCCCGCGTAATGTCCCTTACACACCCCCACAACAAAATGTCCAAATCAACGCCAAACCACCGCTCCCGGATCCTCATCACCTCCCCCGCCTCCGAAATCAAATCCCGGATCATGGGTGCCGTAACAGACAGCCAAAACGTCGTAACCTACGAGCCTGAAGCTCGCCCTGGCGTCGCCAACTTACTGGAGCTGCTATCCCAATGCGGGAGCTCAACTTCTGGCAAAGGGCAAAGAGTAACAGCTCAAGAGCTAGCCGACCGGTACGCCGGCGCTTCCCTCAAGCAACTAAAGGAAGACGTCGCGAAGGCTGTTTGTGAGGAATTAGAGGGTATAAGGGAGCAGTATGACGACTTGTTGCATCGCAAGGGTGGAAAGTGGCTTGACGAGATCGAGGCTGAGGGCGCCGAGGTGGCGCGCCAGAATGCGGAGCAGACTATGAAGCTGGTGCGGCACGCGGTGGGTTTGGGGCCACGGCCGAGCTAGCTTGGGAGGTACGTAGCCAGATGAGACGAAATGGAATGGGATACGATCGGATAGAATATGTATAATACCATCTGTTAACATAGAGCTAGCACGATCACAGCACAACTAACGTGTAACACCAACCTCCCCCAATGCAGAGCGCCAATCTCAGTCATCTCAAAGCCGAGCAAAACATATCACGCTCACTTAAGTACTTCACGTTGTAATCCTTCATGAATCAATTATTTTCCAGTTCTATATTTAGGTACCTAACCTACCTAGATAAGTATGCAAAGCCAAGGTATTTTCCGAAGAAGCCGTCACGATGCATAGGCGAAGTTAGAGCCTCTACAAGCTAGCCAAAAGTTGCGGACCACCTGGTTCGTAGAGCGTTGACCGCGAAGCCTACATTCGAGGGTTAGTCCTAAAGTAGCAGGGAAAAAATTGGGGGGCAGTGTAGGAAATAAACTTACATGATGACCTTCTTAAGGAACAGCTCCTTATCCTCCGGAGACACCTTGTTGCTAGGGAAGGTTGGATCCTGGAGGGCCGCCTGTAGCCATTGGCGCGCATTGACGTGCTGCACCACCAGCTTCTTCAGCGGCTCGCTGAGCTTATCTAGCTCGCTTCTCGCTGCTTTGCCCCCGATGTTCTGGATGAGCGATTCTGAGAGTTTGGGGCCTAGATAGGACATTGCGTCGTTAACGATAGCCTGGGTATTCTGGTCCTCCGTCTGGATTGAAATAAATGTGGTCTAATAGCCGTGTAGTTAGCATTACTGTCGTGTTCTCGCACGAGTGGATTGGTAGGGTAACGAACCCAGAAATCCGCCGCCGCTGCTTTGGGTAATGGTTCATTTCCATTTAGAAGTTTCAAAGCGAACATGAATAGAAATTCGAGCATATTTGGGGGTTGAGACATTAGCATCTCCGGGCGCCTGGCCATAATCCTCTGGGTAAATTCGAGGCCATACTGCGCTAGTTCTGGGTCTTGCTCAGGTTCTAGGCCGTCATTAGTGATCCATCACAAGTGAGAGGAATTGATCGCAAATAAAAAAGTTTGCTCCTGGATATATTGTCTCCGTTTTTGTTTCTTTGTATTACCAGAATGATAACTCACCGGAAAGTTGGTTTAACAGACCGAATACCCAAGGTAAGAGCTGCCCAAGAACTTCCCCAAGGTATTTCTTTTGGCTTCCACTGTTAAGCGACGTCACGAAGACGCTTGCTGTATTTACTACTGTGGCAACGCGACCATGCCATCGACTGGTCATAAACTCGGTTACCATCTGTGGAGGGAACACGAACGGCCCCGGTTCTGTTTCAGAGAACCCGGCGCGCAGAATCCCACAGATAACGTCGACAACTTCGATATTACTCGAAAACGTATCCTTAAGCCGAACGAGAAGGTTCTATGAAGAAGATTAGAAACGATTGCCTCACCCTAAAGCTCGATGTGAAGAGGGGTTGGGGATATACACACCATGATGTCAATGTGTATCTGATTCAAATTCGTATCAATAGGTATTTGGGGGCTATCGTAGCCAGCGTCTAGATCGACAGATTCGGTGGGAGCTTGGAGTCCTTTGGCGATACTTATAAGGCATCGAAGAGCGCGGATAGCCAATTGAAGCGATACTTCTGATGCTGGAACTTCAGCTACCGGTCGCTGAGTTAAGTCGTACGCTCGTAGTATCGACTATGATATGTTAAAAGCTAACGCAGCGAGCAAGATTGGGGTTCTCGGTGTTTCATTTCCTGTAACTTACTGGATTATCAGGAGGTAGAAGAGACCCTTCAGGATAGGACGAGAGCTGTAAGCTGATGTCGGCGTCTACCACGACCATCGCTAGCAACCTTCGAAAGGCGTTTAGCTTGAGCGAGTCGTCAGGAATTGCTTGTATGATTGATGCAATGGCTCCTACGACTCGTTCCTCGGCTAGTGGGTCGAGTTCATTGTTACGCAACGCCGCGTATTGTTCAAGAAAAGCGTCAACCTCCGGAGTTAAAAGAGATCTACAGGAGGAGCAAAGTGTGTATATCGATTTAGAAGAAGGCATCGCTAGGTGCCTATCTCCCACAGCGCTGAATAGTAAATTCAATGCGGGCGGTAGGAACTCTGGATGGTTACCAAAGTACTCCGAATACCGCTCTATGAGAGAGAGGCACGTCTGTCTTGCTCGAACCGGTACCACGCTCTGACCTTGACGCAGTAAGTCAAATAAGGGCGATCCAAATACTTTGGTTAGTACATCGTCACAGGTGTTGGTGTCTGATACGCAGTCTGCCAAGGCACCCAAGCAAAAGGCTGACGCTTCAAGTTCTGCCCAGGCGGATATGGGTAATGCTTCGAGCAACTTTGATGCGAAAACTGAAACCAATTCCTTGCCTACTAACATGTAGATGGATTGCATAAAATCGGCGACGTCCTTTCGTGCGTCTCCGAAGGCCACTCTTTCCGTGGAATCCCACGAGTTGTAAATGGTGATGGACGGATACTGTATCTTTCGCGAGCTATGCGAGACAGCCTGCATAATCTGCCATACGGGCGGCTTATCCCATCTCACATTATCTGTTGAGTCGGCTTCATGGAGAGTATCCAGCAGGTCTTCAACAAAGGACCCCATAAATTCAAGAATTGGGACGAATATCTTGTTGTCCACACCGGGGTAGCCGCCTGCGCCCAAGAGGCCGACGAGGCTGGTAAGGAGTTGTTGAGCTCTCATATTCGTTTCGTCCATCAGCTCGATTTTCTGAAAGCCAGCAAAGGCTAGCATGAGCAGGCCAAACTGAACCTCTTCGTCATCCACGTCTTCGCCTTGGAGTAGGAGACGATATTTGTCTTGGCCCCACTGGCTCTCGAAGACAGAGTAGAGAGATTCAATATGATCTTTTAAAAGAAATGGACGCCAATCTTCTAAGATAAAGGTAAGTACCTCAACCGCAACATCATATAGTTCATCGTTGGGAAGGCAGTTGATGACGGGGTGGACTAGAGTCCGAAGTTGTTGGGCCAATGTCTGATTTTGGATCCGGTACCCATACTGAAGCCAGGCGTGCAAGCAAGCTATTGACTCTCTAGGGCGTGTATTCTGGTCGCTTACGGGTTTTATACCATGGGCCAAAAATACCACGACGTCGCTGGCATTGTTCGTTAGCCGTTGATGAAGGGGGATGTATTTCGTGGATTTGGTGTCAATTTTTTCTATCTCGTTCGCCAAGAACTGGGCAAACCATGTAAGTGCATAGAAGTTTTCAACGTCCAAGGACTGGACTACATCCTCGAAAGGAGCAGTTTCGCTGATATCATCGATAGGCAAGCTTGAACATTTGTCCAGGCTATAGGAAAGATGGCGTATACACCTAGACCAAGTATGCGAATAGTGGACGAAATACGTGACTAGAGTACTGCAAATCTTCTTAACCACAAAAGCGGCTGTTCCGTCCCTCAGGGAAGTTATCAGGAAGGATACAAGTTTATGCAGTACGGAGAGTGCATCTTCATCGGATAGACTACGTGAGAGTCAATAAGGGAAATCCCAGTAATACGGCAGGAAGTACCTTTCAGTGTTTAGTTTGACGGTGAAAGTCAAGGCCCCGAAGAATTTAATGTTATCGTCTGGTCGACTTAATAAGCCATCCGCAAGCTGCCATCCCGCGGGAGATTTTTGGAGGGTCTGGAGGATTTCCTGGATACGGGAGATGGTTTGAGGAGGATTCGGCTTGTACATTTCATGGACCAACTACATAGATATCAATACCGTGGAATGCATAATACAAGGCGATCCCAAAAAGGAAAAGAGACTGGAATTGCTTGCTATGTAGCCCCGAGAGGCCAACATTGTAGACGTTGACAAATAGTTTTGAAGGGATAACAAATCACTTACACCTTCGACCTCAGGCAGGGTCATAGTAGGAATCGGTACGTTCTCCATGGCGTCGTTGGTTTCCATTGGATACCTCATCCATATCGAAAACTGGGTTGATCTGCGAATTTGAGATGTGATATTAAAGATTACAACTCATCAATACATGGATGACGAGATGTTTCGGTTCTAGTTTTAAAGAAAATGGAACAAAGAAATCCAGAAGGCTGAGGCTGAATCGAATCGTTTCGAGAATTTTGTGTGAATTGTTACAACCTCAGATTCGACCTTAGACTCATTAATAGCATATGTCCCAACGATCAACTAAATTCGGTCTGTGATACGGTTCACCGCGTATGTAGGTACCGAGCCGAGAATATGATATAAGAGGATGAATGGCCGTGAATTCGCTATCAGTAGTGCTCCAAACGTCATCCCGCAATTGACACACAATCATTTAGTGCCCAATTTTTGGTGGTGGGGTTTAAAAAGCTCCGTTCACTAAAAGCACACGCGCTTCAAAGTTGGTACTGGCTGTATAGGTATAAGTGAAGTAGAAAAGTGAAATAGTGACACAGAAAATACAGTACTAGTATCAGATATTCTCCAACACCTAGCTGAACTCTTTAAGTGTAGTGGGGCATCTGTTTAAAACAGAAGTACCTGCCAAGAATAAGGTACACGGTGAGTACCAAGCACTATACTTCACCAGGGTTCTTCATATGCCGTGAGATCAGACTTCATCCCACTCTTTTCATGGCGCTACCCATATACCTTAAACTTGACAACAACAACTCCCGAAAATACATACACTTCGATAAACCACCAACATATATAATTGACACCCTGTATTAATTCCAATGGACATACACCCTTCACACAACTAGGGATTTGGGATTTGTCTGGGCTATTTACGCTCGGGTTTGTAGCCTTAGGTTTCTGGACTGAGTTGGGATAGGATAGTCGGGATATCGCTGATATCGTCGCCGATGAGAATCCCTGCGTCCTTCTCTACACCATCTATGACACCAAGGATTGCGCTCTCGTCTGTTTTCACGGTACCCAAACTCAGAACTCGACTGTGGACTATCCGGTTCTCACCCACAACTCTCCTACGCCCAATTTACCGATTTCAGAGCACCAGTACTGCTATCAAGATGGAAAAGGTCGACACGACCGCCCGCCTTGCCAAGCTCCGCGAGCATATGAGCGATCACAAGGTAGATGTATACAGTAGGTTAGCCTCAACGTTTTAAAATTGGATCAGGTCTTATCAGCTAACAATTATCCTATCAAGTCATCCCGTCCGAGGATAGCCACGCTTCTGAGTATATTGCACCATGTGATGCTCGGCGTGCCTTCATTTCTGGCTTTACTGGTTCGGCCGGTTGTGCCGTTGTCACTCATGAAAAAGCTGCTCTAGCCACGGATGGTCGCTACTTCAACCAAGCTTCTCAACAGCTTGATGATAACTGGCTTCTACTGAAGCAAGGCCTTACCGATGTTCCCACTTGGCAGGAATGGTCTGCAAATCAGGCTGCTGGCGGTAAAGTTGTTGGTGTGGACCCGACTTTATTGACGAATAGTGCCGCCAAGAAGCTATCTGAGAAGATCAAGAAGAGCGGGGGCAAGGAGTTGGCACCAGTTGAAGTAAACCTGGTCGATCTCACCTGGGGAGAAGACCGACCCCCTCAACCCAACGAGCCCATTATAGTTCTCGACGAAAAGTTCGCCGGAAAGGATGCGAAGACGAAACTTGCTGAGCTTCGCAAGGAGCTCGAGAAGAAGAAATCGCTTGGATTTGTCGTCTCTATGTTGGATGAGATTGCTTGGCTCTTCAATCTTCGAGGAAACGACATTCCCTACAACCCGGTCTTCTTCTCGTACGCCATCGTTACTGCCGATGACGCTACATTGTACGTCAACTCTTCGAAATTAAGCCCTGAGTGTCGATCCTACCTGGAGGAAAACGGCGTTGCCATTAAGCCCTACGAAGACATATTTGGCGATGCCTCTGCCCTTCGCGAATCGGCAGCAGCTCAGAAGACCGAGGAAGGTGGCGATAGCAAGAAGTTCTTGATATCTAACAAGGCATCATGGGCTCTAAAACGAGCGCTTGGTGGGGATGACATGGTCGAGGAGATACGAAGTCCTATTGGTGATGCCAAGGCTGTGAAGAACGAGACCGAGCTTGAAGGAATGAGACAATGCCACATCAGAGATGGTGCTGCTCTGATTGAGTTCTTTGCATGGCTCGAGGACCAGCTGATAGTGAAGAAGGCAACTATCGATGAAGTTCAAGCTGCAGACAAACTCGAGTCTTTACGTGCGAAGCAAAAGGACTTCGTTGGACTTTCCTTCCCCTCGATATCCTCGACGGGGCCGAAGTAAGTCTAACCAAAACCGAGATCTTGGTACGTGCGGATCATGCTAATTGCTTTTTATCAGTGCCGCCGTAATCCACTACAAGCCTGAGCGGGGAAGCTGCTCAGTCATTGACCCGAACGCGGTCTACCTATGCGATTCTGGGGCGCAGTACCTCGACGGTACCACGGACACGACCCGGACGTTGCACTTTGGCGAGCCAACCGCTGCTGAGATTGAGGCCTATACACTCGTGTTAAAAGGAAACATCGCTCTGGATAGAGCCATATTCCCTAAAGGAACTACGGGATTTGCGCTTGATAGTCTCGCGCGGCAGTATCTATGGGTATGATGATCTTAACCCTTGAAAGCTGGTACTTTTACTTACCTGGTGCTCTAGCAAAATGGTCTCGATTACCGCCACGGTACGGGCCACGGTGTCGGTTCGTACTTGAATGTACACGAGGGCCCTGTTGGAATTGGTACCAGGGTGCAATACTCGGAGGTTTCCCTATCTCCTGGCAATGTTATCTCTGACGAGCCTGGCTATTACGAAGACGGTTCTTTCGGCATTCGCATCGAGAATATCGTCATGGTTAAAGAGGTGAAGACCAAGTACAAGTTTGGCGACAAGCCATACCTTGGATTCGAGCACGTCACCATGGTGCCGTACTGCCGCAAACTCATCGACACTACCCTATTAACGGATGACGAAGTGAAGTGGCTGAATGAATACAACGAGGATATTTGGGATAAGACGAAGGGATACTTTGAGGGCGACGAGGTTACGACTGCATGGCTGAAGAGGGAAACGCAGTCTTTCTGAAACGGAGGCTGGTTTCGTTTCTTTGATGCATTGCGACGGTTTATATATTGACTATTAGAATTGCATAAAGGCAGACATCGCGAAGAATAGCCCGAATGATAACTTGAACGCGGGATTCTTCTCCAAAGCTGCTAGTATCCGTGAATTCCCTACCCGTTGCTTCAACCTTAACTGTTGAACTATGTCGATGCCGTATCTCGAAGCCACCTGGGTGGTATTAGAATCCAGAGCAGCTTAGGGGAATAATCTATATCACGCACCTGAATGATTACTATGGAAAGACCTAGAAGTAATACCAATGTCCGTGAGAATATGCTGATGATGACTCCGGATACGAATCCTATATCGTTTTCCCTTAGTTCCGGCAATGAACCTATAACTGTCTAACTGACATACCTGCAATGCTCCCGCCAGAAAGTTGCTTCAACAATTCGGGATCTAATTTCTCTTTGGTAGGAGGGCGGCTGCTCATAGGTCGAGGTATATCTCTAGCATCTAATCGAAGTCTAGGCTGTCTGAATGTTGCCATACTCGTTCCAAGGGATAGCCCGATAATGCCGGCCCCGAGGGCGTGCCGCGGCACAAAAGTTCGTGTGAGTAGTCTTGCTGACATTCTCAAGTCCGGTAGCCAATTGCCTGGATAATGTAGACTAGTAATGGGTAGAGCTACCTAGGAGGTAAAGAATTGATGAGGGTTAAAGGGAGCTTCGGGAATGCTGTCTTCCTAGGTCTTAGCTATTGACGTCACACTATTGGAGCTGTGGGAATCCGTAACGGGTTGCTATGAGAACGGCCGACATCCCTAAATTACTCCACATGGACCCCAAATTACAGTGGGAGTAAGTGACACACCAACTTCTTAGCTAAGAATGATCAAGTTTATTATATTTTTATCGAGCACTTTGAGCACGACTTTCGAGATGCTCTTGTCGCATACAGGACTTATGACGCCCTTAGCATCGTGGTATCGAACCGAGCACAAAAACTTGACTGTCCCTCTCTTGGAACGAGTCTGCCAACTCCTAAACGCCTGCTCACTTTTCCCTAACCAAACGAGCAAAATGCTCTGGTATCTCTCCGCCTCCTTGACCACCTCCCTCCACTTGAATAAATCAACCGGGGTGTGACTAGAGGAAGAATTCAACCGAACTCCATGACCGCAATGCATCAAACGCGAAAATCTGTAGATTGTATTCTAGGAGATCCTGCAGGTCTTAGCCAATGCCACCCCAAACACCGCGTATCCGTCTAGCAAGCTGGATATCCTTTTGCATGATTGTGACTCGTTTTGCATGGATAGCGCATAGATTTGAGTCTTCGAATAAGTGGACGAGGAATGCCTCGGCGGCTTCTTGGAGAGCTAGGATAGCTTGCGACTGCCACCGAAAGCCAAGATCAGGCGGGCGCATGGTTAGAGCTATTTCGCGGACCTAAAAGCTCATCAGTATATTGCTTTCGCAATCTGTAGCATTGATAAGTGACATACAAGTCGAGAAAATGGCAGCTTTCGTAGAAGTAGATCGGTGCTGTTCTGATACCGTCGGATCTCTCTCAGTGCGACAGTTCCTGGTCTATATCTTCTCCTTCGGGGGTAAGGAATTGGGTCGCCAGCTACCGATAAGTTAGTTATTGCAGGCTTGAGATTGGGGATTGCTTCGTAGACCTACGTCTGACACCACCACCACCTCCTCCTCCTCCCCGACCACCTCTACCGCCTCCGCCTCCACCACCGCGGCCTCGTCCTCTTCCACGTCCAGTCATTTCAATATGAAGAGAATTTCTTGTAGGATAGTATAGGAAAGCTTAGAGATGCATATGATCTCGATGCGACAGTTATGCGACTTGATCTAGCGTGGAGCCGATGTCGAGGATGCCAGAGTTAGAGTCGGAGGAATTGAATTATGTTGAATTATTGTATTATTGAATGCTGCTTCTGAAAAAAGAACGACAATGTTCAATAACATTGAATGGGGAACAGTATTAGAAGTAGTGCATTCCTAAGAAAGAAAGAGAGAAGAAAGAACCGAACCCGGTCAAGGACGTAAAATAATGAGAATGTGAAAATCAGCGAAATCCAAGTGGCTGGGAATTAAGGTGCGCAACTTCCCGCCCATTGTTCACAGGAACGCGATTAAGCACGTCCCTCTGACGCGCACCAGCCATTTCAATTAAAATCCCTGTAAGTACGCTAGTAGACACCCCCCCGTTTGACCCCTGGACAACCCTGAATGGAAATTAACCACCAGCCACATCGTGGCTACATAGGCCAAATCGGTAAGTGATCACGTCATCCTTAAGAAGCGACTTTAGTGTACATTCATTTATCCAAACTTGATACATCTTTGTATCCTATGTACCGAGTACCCTTAAAGACAGCACGGTCAATCAATCAATCCTCCGATAAGGCCAGATTGGTAGGTAGCAGTGGGCTGACAAGAAATCCCGCCATCACTGTCACTCACCTACAACCATCCTTCTCAGCCTTCTTCTGTTCCCTTACTTCCTACACTTTACGCTTTTGTATCTTTTGATGCGTCTATTCTTCACATAAGTCTTATCGTTACCAAGAGTCAATCCAAGCTCATCCTTCATCATCTTCCCAGCAAATCATTCCCTTCCACAGTCAAGATGGACCAAATGATGCCGGGCGATGGTGGCAGGAACCCGTTAGAGGCCTGGTTCTGGGAGATGCCGATATGCACCCGATGGTGGACCACCGCGACAGTCCTGACGAGCGCCTTGGTCCAATGCCAGATGGTGACGCCGTTTCAGCTATTCTACAGCGTGCGAACCGTGTTCCAGAAGGGAGAGGTAAGATAACGAATCCACGTATCATCAAAAATCAACCGAGGTTGCCAGGCTTCAATGTTGCTGACTTAGCTCCGAACTTCAGTACTGGCGATTATTGACCACATTCCTATACTTCGGCCCGTTCTCACTCGATCTTCTCTTTAACGTCTATTTCCTCCAACGTTATGCACGTCTCCTCGAAGAATCATCTGGCCGATCGCCAGCCCATTTCTCATGGCTTCTACTGTACTCAATGGCTTTCCTCATTGTCCTCTCGCCGCTAGTGTCTATGCCGTTCCTCGGTCACCCATTATCATCAACGCTCGTCTACATCTGGTCGCGGCGAAACCCAAACACTCGTTTGAGCTTCCTAGGCCTGCTCGTATTCACGGCGCCCTATCTTCCCTGGGTGCTGATGGGGTTCAGTCTTGTTATGCACGGAACGATACCCAAGGATGAGATCATGGGCGTGGTTATCGGCCACATCTGGTATTTCTTCACTGATGTGTACCCCCCGATGCACAACGGTTCACGACCGCTCGATCCGCCCATGTGGTGGCGCCGTCTGTTCGAGGGCAGACAGCAAAGGGAAGAGACCACCAACACGATCAATAATGAATTCGCAGTGGCTGGAGGTCCAGAACTTGCTGCAGCGGAGATGAGATAGTCATAGACGGAGATAGAAGAACGGACTGGAAGTGTGTTGTCTATGGATTGATTGTCATACCCTCATTTCTGGCGTTTAAGGGAAGAATTGCGACGGCATTCGGTTATGACGGCGTTGCATAAGGGACTTTACGATGGCGTTCTAGGTTGAAGTGGCATGGCGAGACTGATGACTGACTCTGTACATACAATTACGAAAACTCGCCGGGACGCAACATTTGTGAGTAAGATGCGAGAATGCGCCCTTGTCCTATTTGAACCTGTGTGTTAGAGGCTTCGAATTAGACCTAGTAGAGTAATAACACGTCCATCTTTTGAACTATGTGAATAGCTTTGACATGATAACTATCAACTATCGCACCACATCGGGTTTTTGACAAGCATCCCAAGTTTTGCATTCTTTGTAGACTATATATAGATGGCATCTGCCCCTGACTCTCGGTGATATTCAGGTCTTATCATGCCACGTTGTAAAATACCACACGGAAGCTATTATAAATATCTATAAAGTTGGCTATCCGAGCTTAGATATACATACGTACCACACCCATATAATGTTCAATGCTCTTAGGGACCAGGAAGCCTTTAGGAAAGGCTACTATAGAAATCTGACTAAGCTCGTTTGACCAGTAAAGAGCCATCTTTTAAAAACGGCGGGACATCCGCCGAGGGGGGAAAGCTTAGCAGACCCCGCCAAAGAAAAATTAATGCCCGCTGGCCGACGTCACACCCTCGGGTTGCTGGCGCCATCGCACCTAATACAGAACGGGAAGCTTCCATTCAATAACAAGGTGACCATTCAAAATATTTAACAAACAAAGCTTCCATCCCTCAAGTTTCTTACTTTCCTTCGACTTCCATAGGCCATTCAAATCCATCAATCTTCCTCCTTGTTGAATTATACAGTTCGGAACAAAGTTTTGATTCAAAATGAGAGCATACTGGTACGACAACGCTCCTGTAAGTGACCCGAGAAAAAACTGCCCCTCATTGCACCATCATAGGCTATTCTTGCGACAAGACTCGAGTTCATTCGCACTTCGGCCCAGCCTTACGAAGTTATAACAACAACAACAACAACAACAATACTAATAACATCATAGGGCGACCAGCGCCTGCCGCACGACTCCGGCAAGAATGTAGATGCGGCAGCCCTAGAGGAACTAGGTGTGCTGTACTTCAAATACCCAGATGTCAGCAAGGTGGACGAGCTAGCGCAAAACCGCGGGTACAAGAACCGCGACGAGATCACCGTCTCTCCCGAGAAGATGGGCGACGTGTACGAGGAGAAGGTCAAGTCCTTCTTCCACGAGCATCTGCATGAGGACGAGGAGATCCGATACATTCGCGACGGCCAGGGCTACTTCGACGTCCGCAGCAAGGACGACGAGTGGGTGCGCATTCAGCTCGAGAAGGACGACTTGATTATCCTGCCTCCGGGTATTTACCACAGGTTCACTACGGATGAGAGCAACGTAGGTCGTTCTATTTTATAGCTTTGATGATTGTGCTAGTGGAATATGGCAGGGCTGACATATAGTCGCAGTACATCCAGGCCATGCGCCTCTTCAAGGACGAGCCCAAGTGGACGCCGCTGAACAGGTCCAGCGAGCTCGATTCAAACCAGTACCGCAAGGAGTATGTCGAGCACTACCTGAGCTAAATTTGCGACATGATGGGGTTATGAAGGCACGGTTTCTGCGAGGGATCTAGCGGTGGCAATACTTGAGTTTTGATATGCCGGTTTTTATATTGATAGAGATCTCCTAATGATATCATGAATGAAAAGTGGAAAGTTTGATTTTTAATTGGTGGTATGGTTCTATGTAATTATGTTCAAGTAAGCCTAAGAGTGAATTTGAATTTCTCTACAAGGTACGCATCGAATACAGATTATATGTACTCTTGTAAGGGTATCTCCTGGCTATGGCTGGAACCATGGTCTCGGTAATCGATATTGCGGGGATTACTAAACTATATCTAATACCCCAGTTGCAACCCCAAATTCTCTCTCAACTGCCGAATTTCTTTAAAGATCTGTTAGACGATGCCGTTATTCAGGAAACAAGACAGACGGATGCAATTTTCGAAATGACGAACTATTTATTAAAAACTAGTCGAGATCATGGACTCTAGATCAGTGTCCGAAGTCGCGCATCCGTCGCCAGTGGGAAGCACTGCCAGTGTGCCGAAGGGCAAACTACTTCTTCCAGCGAGCTGCGAACCTCCGCTACCGAACACGCCTAGGAAACAGCTCGTATGGATCGTAAGTTTGCACCCACTGTCATCAAACAATGAATAACAAAAAGACTAAATAAACCACAAGGTCTTCGGCGGCACCGGCCATATGGGCCGCTCGCTCGTCAAATGCGCGTTGGCGCGGGGCGACTTAGTAACGGACGTGGGACGCACGTTCGAGACAACGCCGGAGGAAATGGCGAACCAACACGACGACCAGAACTGCTTAGGCCTGCTGTGCGATGTGCGCGCGCGGCAGAGCGTTAGCCAAGTCGTCGAGAGGACCCTGGACCACTTCGGGCGCATCGACGTCGTCGCCAACTGCTCGGGGTACGGGGTGATCGGCGCGTGCGAGGACCAAGACGAGCACGAGATCCGCAACCAGTTCGAGACCAACTTCATGGGCACCCTGCACATCATCCAGGCCACGCTGCCGTATTTCCGCCAGCAGAACGGCGGCCGCTATCTCATCTTCAGCTCTACGAGCGGCGCCCTCGGTGTCCCCGGCTTGGGTCCCTACTGCGCTACGAAATACGCTGTGGAGGGCCTTATCGAGGCTATGCTCTACGAAATTGATTCTTTCAATATTAAGGCTACGCTCGTGGAACCGGGATTGGTGAGAAGAGATGAGCCGGATTCCCAGGCGAACCCGCTCCCTACGTGGGGCCATTTTCTCATTAAGCCGGCGAGCGAGGCCTACGGACACTCGACTTCGCCGGCGCTGCATGCGAAGCGCATGGTGCAGTGGCTGGGGGACCGGCAGCCTACGAGTGCGGTAAAGTGCGCGGAGCTGGTATGGCAGCTAGCGCACTGCTCGTACCCGCCGCTACGGCTGGTTTTGGGAAGTTATGCTATTGAGAGTATTAGGGATAGGCTTAGATCTGTCACGGAGGAGCTCGAGGACTGGAAGCATTTGAATTACCCGGCGGCTCCTGAAGAAGGGGGTTCTGGAGGAGCGGCGGGGGATAAGGATAAGGATAGGGATAGGGAGAAGGAGAAGGATAAGAATGAGAAGGATGATGTTGATGATACAGGGGATTCTACGGTGGAGGTGATGGATATAGGCACATGATTCTTGTTAAATAGAGGCCAATCTTGAAGCTGTAATATTTCCATGTCTTCACTATGTTTGGATTAGGGTTGGTTTATTGAGAGTCCTGGTGGTATACCAAACTTCAAAGAGTGGATATAAGATGGCACGAGGATTGATGGGAGTTATAACCATGGGACTAGTTATGGAAAATTTAACATCTAGATAAATGCCCCTTTCTGTTCCAGATGAAGAGAGACTTATATCGAGCAATTTTCATTTTATTAGCCAGTGTAAGAGTCGAGATAGTTCTTATATAAACTACCACTAATGGAGGAATACCATTGTGCAATTATCCGTGGTTCGCAAAGACGCAATTTAGATACTCTGATTGGTTGAAACCTTGGCATATTGGAGAAATGTTTCTAATTTTACCATGCCAAGACCAGACTAAGATTACATACCGCTCAAGCCTCATGGAGACGCCACACCTGAAGCTTCTTTCGTCTCCAACAACTAAAGTTCTGGAAATTTACCCATCGTTAGAGGAATAAAATATGTACTTTTGACACGCGTCTGCCTTTATTGAAACTTCTTAACGTTCGTCACAGAATTGCTCTTTTTTCACAAACCTGTGCGTCGATGTTCTTTTCGGATTTCTCCTAAGTATTAACAGGGAAACACGAACCAAGTTCAATACTGGGTTTATTGTTCCTTCTCATCTGCCAAGTTATCGCAATCTACGCGTTAGACGGCTCCACAACGCCCCGGGCGCAGCGCCGCTGGCTTGACAGATAGCCCATTCTTTTTTCTTTCCCCTGATTTTTAGTCCAGAGATCTTCTTCCTCTTCTCGCCCTAATCCTCGAAGTCGACATACCGCCAACAAACCACTTCTTCCAAATCACTGTTGACGGTAACACTTCGCAATCATGTCAGACAAGAAGAACGAAGACTACACTATTCGCATGCCGGATTCGGGCATGCGAAGTCCTTATGGCGGCGAGAAAGATCCATTCATTCCGCAACGTCCTACTCGAGTCGCATCCCATGGCCTCACTACACAGATCTCCAAGATCGAGAACAGCCCGGCTATTTCAATTCTCGCCTACTGTCTCTCTTCGATTAGTATGACCGTCGTCAACAAATACGTCGTGTCCGGTTCCGAATGGAATTTGAACTTCTTCTACCTTGCAGTCCAGGTACCATATCTACACCACAATGTCTCAGTTCCACATTCGCTAATAATATACGATAGTCAATCGTATGTATAGTAACAATCGAGGTTTGCAAGCAATTGGGCTTGATCAAGAATCTTGCGCCGTTCGACGTCAACAAGGGAAAGCGATGTACGTGTTTACATTATTCGCTGACTTGAAAACCTTCCGATCCTAACACAGCCACAGGGTTCCCTATCTCTCTCCTCCTAGTCGGTATGATCTACACGAGCACGAAGTCGCTACAATACCTATCCGTTCCTGTGTACACCATTTTCAAGAACTTGACTATCATAGTTATCGCCTATGGTGAGGTTCTATGGTTTGGAGGAAGCGTCACGCCTCTCGCCCTTCTATCGTTCGGTCTCATGGTCCTATCTTCCGTGGTTGCGGCCTGGGCAGACACTCGTAGCGCTAGTCAGACTCCCGAGGCTGCTGCTGCTCTCGCTACCTTGAACGCCGGTTACGCTTGGATGGGTCTGAATGTTTTCTGCACCGCCTCCTACGTTCTCGGTATGCGTAAGGTCATCAAGAACATGAACTTCAAGGACT
This sequence comes from Hypoxylon sp. EC38, assembly GCA_002120335.1. Taxonomy (NCBI): domain Eukaryota; kingdom Fungi; phylum Ascomycota; class Sordariomycetes; order Xylariales; family Hypoxylaceae; genus Hypoxylon; species Hypoxylon sp. EC38. The sequence goes on along the minus strand of KZ111253.1, from coordinate 69,495 downwards.
GGGATAGTAAGTCTTACCGTTGTGAATTACAAAGTTTACCAAAATGCTAACCGTTAATAGCCATGTTCTACAACAACTTCCTCACTATCCCCGTCCTTATCGTCTGCTCCCTCATTGCCGAAGACTGGTCTAGCGAGAACTTGAGCAAGAACTTCCCTCCCGAGTCTCGAAATGCTCTTTTCATCGGTATGATCTACTCAGGCATGGCCGCTATCTTCATCTCGTACTGTTCTGCGTGGTGCATCCGAGTCACTTCTTCCACCACCTACTCCATGGTTGGAGCCCTTAACAAGCTTCCCATTGCCGTCAGTGGTCTTATCTTCTTTTCTGCCCCCGTCACCGTCGGCAGTGTCTCTGCCATCTTTATCGGTTTCGTCAGTGGTATAGTGTATGCTTGGGCGAAGGTTCGACAGTCACAGGTGGCTAAGAACTCGCTACCAACTACGCAACCCACGATAAGCGCAAGCTCCCAGAGCACCCGCGATGCTGCCAACTCATAGGAGGATTGTCTTTCCCGCGAGTCAAAGGGCGATGCTTTAGTGATGAAGGTGATGAAGCCGAACCGAGCCGATACAATTCTAAAGGGGCAATAAACTGCAAGACAGTCAAGCAACCCCGCGGCAAACACCATTTCGACTACGATTACTGTATAATAATGATCTCATCCTTTTCGAATTGGTGATGCCGAACGAAGGGGCAGTTGATTTCAGGTATAGACTTTTTAACTTATAATGAGAAAACGGAGGTCTACGGATATGGGGAAAGTCATTCATCATATTTTGGACGGCGTAAGACAGGGACGAAGACCTCGATGCTCTTTGTTTTTATTTTCCGAGGCAACCATCATGTCAAGGCAGCTAGACTCGAGAGGGGCCAGAAACATGCAAGTCTTGATCTTGACTACGCGAATCAGCATGTTGAATTGGTGTCAATGGGCGGGCATGTCATGTATGATTGTGTGTGTGAACTGTCTATTTGTGCAGTCGTAATAAAGAAACTGAATATAGGAATGCTACTTGCCTATCCAGTGTTGGTGTCGCGGGCGTTATAGATGGTCTTCCAAGATGAAGCAAATTAATATAATGTAGTAGGTAAGCCAGTATACGGTAGAGATGACTGTCATCTGTGTGATTATGTGGTTGACCGATCTGATCTCCTGACTTGGCCCGGCGCAGGCATTCATCTGTTTAGATTGACCCCTTTTTTATGGTAGCCAGTGAAATCAGCACATGCGCACATGCCAACTGGCACATGGTTGGAAGGTCCCGGAAGAAGGTCCCACTTTAGCGGGTGACATCACCACACTTCGCACCCTAGCACCTCAACCATTTCGGGACTTAACTTTGGAAGCTTCAAACAGTGACCACTTAAAATCTGTAACTCTATAATTCCAAGAGGTTGGTTAGAGTTTCGGGACTCTTCCATAACTCTACATACTCGTTCAGCGCCTACATTGAGGCTGGGTAACTGTACTATTATGCCTACAATAGACTGTAGAATACTTTAACTCTCGTTCCTAATTTTAACGTACTTAAGAGACTCCCTTCCTCGAGCTTCCAGAGTTATGACAGATTCGAGAAGCAAACGATTCGCACTGACGCAGGATGCTTCCCTATATCAATAAACGTAGGACCACATATAACTGATGTTACTGGATCAATTGCGCTGACTGCTGTAGCATTCGAATGGCTGTCTGGGGTTGTGGGAGCTTCCCCCGATGAGCGTATGTTCTAAAGACCGAACCTACATCTTCTCTGTGTTACGGCCAGGAGGCTAACGTCGCGAACGAATAGTCAAGCTTATCTTCTCCTTCCTCCTATCCTATCCCCTCGCCGGCCTCTTAAAACGGGTACCAGATGCTCGACCCCAATACAAGAACTTATTCATCATAAGGTACGAGGAGGACCCCAAAGGATACATTCCATTAGGGAGCTTCCGAATGGACAAGAGACTAAATGTCATCTCAAAAATAGTGGTGGTCTTTTCTACTTAGTAGGCCTATTCTCGTTATGGGCCGGCGTTCGAACACTCTTCATCTCTTCCGCCGTCACCTACGCCCTTGCTTACTACCTACCGACGTCCGCGTACATGCCATGGATCGCCTTCATTTTCCTAATGGGCCATATGGCTGTGAGCCAGCTCAATCGCCAATTCGCCGATAACCCATCCTCGGTCGACATCACCGGCGCCCAAATGGTTTTGGTCATGAAGCTTTCGGCTTTCGCCTGGAACGTGTTCGACGGCACGCTGCCCGAGGACCAACTAAGCGACTTTCAGAAAAGCCGGAGAATACTCAAGCTTCCTGGGCTCTTAGACTACGCGGGATACGTCTTGTTCTTCCCGTCTCTCATGGCGGGCCCCGCTTTCGATTATAACGAGTATCGCGGCTGGATCGATTGCTCTATGTTCGACGTCCCCGCGACCATCGATCCGGCGAAAAAGCCGCCGACAAGGAAGAAGCGCAAGATTCCGAGAAGCGGTACGCCCGCTATGATGAAGCTCGCCAGTGGTGTGATCTGGATCTGGGCTTTCCTAAACTTGAGCAAATATTACAGTCACGAGGTCCTCCTCGACGATACCTATATGAACTTCGGTTTCTTACGTCGCGTTCTCATCATGCATATGGTAGGCTTTACGGCCCGATGCAAGTACTACGGCGTATGGTTTATGGCAGAGGGTTCTTGTATCCTCGCCGGGTTGGGCTATAACGGCGTAGACCCTGTCACGGGCAAGGTCTACTGGAACCGTCTGCAGAACATCAACCCATGGGGCGTCGAGACGGCGCAGAATAGCCGCGCCTATCTCGAGAACTGGAACATGAACACTAATAAATGGCTGCGGTATTATATCTACCTGCGCGTGACGCCGAGAAATAGGAAACCCGGTTTCCGCGCCAGCTTGGCCACGTTCGTGACGAGTGCCTTCTGGCACGGCTTCTACCCGGGATATTACCTATCCTTCATCCTCGCGAGCTTCGTCCAACAAGCCGCAAAGCGTACGTCGTGAATTTTCCTCCCCTTTGCCCCTTACACCCTCCCCTCCCCTACCCTACCCCCATTAGTGTTCTTCACGCCGAGCTAACACGTGATACAATAGACTACCGCCGCAACATCCGGCCCTTCTTCCTCGACCCCGTAACGCAGAAGCCGCTCCCCAGCAAGAAGTACTACGACTTCGCATCCTGGCTCGCCACGCAAACCACCTTCTCCTTCGTCGTAACCCCCTTCGTCATACTCCGCTTAGACCAGTCGCTGCTCGCTTGGAGCCGCGTGTATTTCTACGCTATCGTAACGACGGGCGCGAGCATGGCCTTCTTCGCGTCCCCTGCGAAGAAGCAGCTAAGACAGATGCTGGAGCAGAGGACGCGCGAGGCTGGGGTTAAGATGGTGCGCTCGGCTAGCACGGATAGCTTGACGGGGAGGGCCCAGGAGCCTGTGCTGGGGTTGAGTGCGGATCCGGCGAGGGATATTGATGAGGCGATTAGGGAGCTTAGGGAGGAGGTTGAGAAGGCGAGGGCGGAGGGGAAGGATAAGGTTAAGATTGCGGGGGTGGCCGGGGTTGTGGGAAAGGAGAGTAATGGAAAGGTCGAAGGGAAGAAGGAGTTGTGATTTACTTTTGCGATTAGGACTACGGTGGTGATGATGATTGTAGAATGGTTAAGGCTTGAGGCTGGGGTAGTGGGTCGTAAGTGTGTCGTTTGAGTAGTGTGGTAATCTAGAAGGTAATTATTTTGGCTTGGTCTGGAGTGAGGAGTATGGATCTACGTGTGCATCTCTGACCATAAGGCCTATGGAGTGATTATATGGCCTCCCAGCGCGAGGAGGGGAAGGGGGGAAAGCATTTTTAAGGTGGTTAATGAGCGTAGATAGACAGAAATGTACTAAAATGTAATGATTTAATCTACGACTACTCTCCGGAGATCAAGACTCGATAGCATCCATGTTTTCCTCTCGTTCAGGTCCTAAGTTGAATAACCTCTTGGGTTGAGCAATAGGTAATAGAGTTGTAATGCGAGATAACAGCTGAGGGTTTAGATTCACTCGAAGATATGATTTGTCTAATCTAGATACTATCTTTTCACAAGCCTAAGGGGCTGGGGGTGTAAAAGGGTAAGTAGTACACAATGGAAGATTTCCGGGACCTTCAGGTAAATCTGCTATCATCCAGGGCTCAACAATCTTCAAGTATTATGTTGGGATCAAAGTATGTTTGCCCTTGGATAATCCCCTTCATTTATTTTGTGTTCCCCGAATCGTCATTGTTTCCATTCTTCTCTTTCAAGTAGCTCTTCATATCACCATCATCCAATATTAAGGGAGACGATTTAGCCTCCCTCGACTCCATTGGTACATTCCAAAGCTTTATAACTCGAGATTGTCATTTTCACGACTATGGAGGTCATTGGTATTCTCGAAATGTAGGAAGATTGCTACGTATTCCTCTGGGAGTTTCAAGTCTTCACATGTAATTATGTTCGAAGAGGCGAAAATACCACATTTCACATCAGAATGTCGTTATATTCAATTCCAAAAAGCTTGATTCATAAAATCTCGTCATCGCAGGCGTGATTTCGTCTGTCTGTCTGGTGCTAAAACTTAGCAACAAAGACATTACACATTCAAAAGGCAGCGAATAGAAACTTTTATGCGCCCTATTCCTCCAAGACGTTCGTTCATATGTGCGAATGTAATCGTAACCCTGTCTGCTTTCCTCCTCTTCCTCCTCTTGCAGACACTTTGGATATCTTCCCCTTTCATCTCCTCGTTCATTGGGAATATCCTATTCCCTTTTCCAAAAACCACCTAGGTAGACAGTCAAATGACTACCTGACCCAAACAAGAAAGCAAAAGAAAAAAAAATACGCCCGTGACTGCGTCATTAGATTCGGTCCTCTGTATATGCCGACTCCAAGCAATCAATTTGGTTGGGGGTATCATGTCCCGTTTCCCATCTATTTTTCTACAAGTGTACAAGCAAGAATGATCGAATAATAAGGGTCGTAAGTGATAAAGTATAAGGTACATGTCGTGAAGTAGAATAAAGGAGGGGGAAGAATGAAATGTAAAGCATATGTGATGAGTATATGGCAGAAGATATGCATATAAAATGATGCGTAGTCGAGAGCACGTTGCTATTCGTAGATTCGCAAAAATGATAGCGTATCGGAATTCGCCCGTGAGGTCTATGTTCGGTTGTGAAAGCCACATGGCTCATGAATCGTCATTACATATTACGTAAAAAATCGTACGTCGTCGTTCGAAGGTTGAAAATAGAAAAAGTGTCGGGTCGTAGGTTGGAGTTGTCTGCGTAAAGGGCCTTTATCGCCCATCGTCTTCGTCCTCATTATTACTGCGCCCATCTCTGTCGAACGCCAATTACCACTAGAGCAGCCACTGCACCAAGGATTAAAAGGCCAGCGATGGCCATAAATCGGTTTACGTTTCTCCACCATCGTGCGCTCTGATATCGTGAGTCATCGAGAAGAACATGTCGTCGCTGTGGAGGCTCCCCGTTCTCGGATGCATAAAACTCTTCCGTACTTCGATCTCGCTCGTCCATAGCGAGCACTGGTTTCGGTGGTAGTGGTAAGAACGCCGCAATCATCCAGGCTATTAGCTAGGATTAGCAATTGCATAATTCATTCATCAAAATCGAACTTACCAAATGGGATAAGAAATCCCGCCACAAATAGAACCACCTGAATATTGCGTCGCCCAAAAACGCCACTATCGGCAGACCAAGTAACGGACGGTGCATTCCATACGCTGAATCCACTATTTCGCGTATCTAGACGAAGATGCGGAGACCATATGCTCGAAGTCTTCTTCCTCGGGGCCAATCGAATCTCGCCTGCGTCACCTGCTGGTGTGATCTCCATTGAATCCGGCCGTCGGCCGCGAGGGTCTCCCTCCATCGGCCGGCGACGCGGGTTGTAAATGGTCTGGGAGAACTGATCATGGGATGGAGATCCACCACCTACCCAAGGACTCGGTGGTCGACTGTCACCGGCTTCAGATAGGGACCGGACAGAAGCTGATGCAAGCCAGCGCCTTTCTCCACTGCCATAATAGAGCCTTGCCCAGGTCGGAAGAGAGGATGCTGTTAAGCTTCCGCTACGTGAGCTGGTCGAACGAAGACTCCTATCAGAGGCCTGTCTAGAGAAGCCTAGACGAGTTCGTGATGGCCTATGATCGAGCTGGTGGAGATCCGCTAATCCGTCACCGTGCTCATCGTGATCCCGAACAGTACGAATCGGAGGACTAGGCAATTCTCTCCCATTTCTCGTATAGACAGGACTGGGACGTTCTAGAGAGTCGCTTTGGGAGTTCGATCTCGAGTGTGACCTTCGCGTGTCCAAGTTCTCTAGGCCCAATGATGACGATATACTTCGCATTTGCCTGCTGTCCCTGCTTCCGAAAGCACTGCTAACTCGCTGCGGAATTGATCCCATGGAGACGACACGAGAACCCGATTGAGAGCCAGGATCGCTGCCCTCGTATTCGGACATCACAGTCGAAAGCTGTGAGCTCCATTGGTGCGCATCCATCCGTGTCCTCTGTTGCGGAGCACTTGTTGATCCTACCCATGTAGAGCGCGGAATTGACGAGGTAGAGGGTGTGTGAGCTAGACGGACAACGTTGGGACTAGAGCCGCCGAGGAGAGACGCGGTTCCTTGGGTGATTATACTTGAAAGAGACGAGAACGAATTCGCGCGACCAGGAAGATTTTCCCTCGATTGCTGCCTGCAGTAAAGCAAGTTCTCGGATGATGATCTCTTGTGCGGTCTCAGCGGAGGTACGATGAGGCTTTCCTGTGAGTATTTCTCCCGAATTTGTCTTGTGGATTGTCTTGTGGAACTCTCGTCGGATGAATGGTAGTAATGTCCTCGGAAAGGGGTTGGAACCGATGATATCGGGGAGGTATCGCCGTAGACGACGTAGTTTTTGCTTCCTGGTGTGTCAGCAAATCCTGGGGCAGCTGCAGAGGAGGCAAGAGTTTGCGCCGGAGACGACTGTCCGAGAAGTTTGTAGTTTGAGCTACTCGACGAGGGAGGTGCTTCGATGCTTTCTGTATCTGGTAACGGCGGAGAACTGCGACCAATGATTTTGTAATTTGCGGTTTCTTCAATAGTCGAATCAGTTTGTTCGGAATTAAAAGATTGTTTTGTCGCCAATGGAGAAGAAGGCTGCTCTTGGGGTGTGACAATTGTTTCTGGTAGTGGTGGCAGAGGAGATTCGGGAAGTTCCTTTTCCTTGCCTTTTCCCTTAGGATCAGGAGTTCTTGGAACTTTACGCAAGCCACCAACCATGCGGTAATTCCAGGGAGAAGAAGATTCAGATTGCTCGTCAGGTACCGCAGTGGCTGCTGAGGGGGGACCTGACGTGTAAGGCGAGACGCTGCGCTCGGGGACGGAGCTTAATGGAGAGCCGAGACGATCTTCAGTAGATGCATCAAATGAGCTTTCTTCATGCGAGCTGATAACGGACGTATTAGAGGGCGGAAGCGACGTCACCACAGTAGATTCCGACCTGTCGGAAGTGCGCGTACGCGTCGACTTGAGCACAATCGAGAAAGTCTTGTCGGAATGAATGTTGATGAAATTATCACGTCTTGACATGGGTCGTTTCCACGTAGGCGACGTTGGCCTGTCATCGTGGCGCGATGGAGATGGCTCTGATTGAGGATTAATACGCCTACTATTGCTTCCATATGAGGGACTGTTAATGGCAGGGGACGGTGGGGCAGTGCGCCCAATACCAGCTGAGTCGGAAGCGAGTTTCGATCCTGAAACGCCTCTACCCTTAGCTCTCGCCAATGGTGAAGCAGGTGTCGAGAATAACGGCGAAGGTGACGGGGACTCGGCGCCATAGTCCTCTTTTTCGTAGATTGTGGCTCTCCTGTTTCTCGGTGTAGTAATATTTCCTGGGTCGTTGGCCGTGCTCTGAATATCATCCTCCCCAGCACGTGATTCTTGCGCACGAGATCCGCTGCTACCTTCGCCATCGCCTGGTCTTGGAGGTGAGTAAGGGACGATGCGGATTTGCAATTTATTCTTTTCTGATTCTGATCGCTCTTGCAATGGCGGTCTCTGCGATTGGGACGATGATGATGATGAAGCCGTAGATGACATCCTCTTCCGCGGGCCCGGCCCGGAGTTGTGGAGTATAACCGCAAAAATTCAAATTTACCTAGGTCCAGTAATTATAATCGTAGCTCGACAAAGGCCATAACGGTTCATAAGTCCGGTAATCTTATTTTCAAATCGAGGGAATTGACGGCGTATATTTCAACGTAAAACTTCGTTTCGAGTAAGGTATAATCGGGTATGATAGCGAGTGTGGAGTCCAAACGATTCGGAGATTGTAGTCACGGATGATGAGTAGCGCACAATATTAATAGCGAGTAACGACTTGACGAGAAAAAGAAAACAAAAGACTGAAAAAAGATAGCCCAAAGGGTCCAAGGAAAGACGTGAAGTTCGAGATAAAAGTATTACAGAGCCGACGAGGGACGGCCTAGTGTCGCATAGACAATAGATCTGTAGTGTAATAATAGAAGTTTTTGTTAAAGGAGTGGAACGGGTCGATAAAGAGAGACCACAAAGATAGGTAATTCCTACGCTACATACAGACCACACACACACACACACATCCGCGGGGGAAAACGAAATCGGAGAGAGAGAGTGAGAGTAACAGCGAAGCTGTCAGGAGGCAGACAGGAAGGTATTATTTCTTGAATGTGCCCCCCAGAGTGCCGAGTTCTGATCGATTGGCTAACAGCTGGAGTCAGCTATCTAATGGCGGCTGCATATGGACTATGCAATGCAGCCGAAAAGGAGCGTAGTCAGGGTTCCATCGACCGAAAAGAATACCAGGAAACGGACAGGGAGAAGCTTCGCGGAGCTATGGTACCAAAAAGGGCATAGCAAAAGGCTGACATGACCAGGAGTCGCACAAGTACCTTTTGACATCTCACCGCGTACCTCTCCCGGATTTCACATTTGTGATGAGCGATCATTCGAATCAACAAGACGCCGGAAGACATTATTGATGTGCAAGAGATCCACTAGGATCTCCATTGTGTCTCTTGCTAGCCAGTATAATTCGGGGAGGAATGCTAACGGCGGAGTTAGGATCCATAATCCGCATGCAGTATGCGGGCCTACTGCAAGACTGAATGTAGGTTGAAATGAGGTCGAACGAGAATAGTGGATGAGGCAGTCGAGAAACCTACCACAGTTGCAGGTTAAAGGCTACAGCACTGGTCAAGGGACCACAACCGTTTGCTCGTCTAGTAGTTAAAGAGCCATTCGTTTGCTAACAATCGTCTAAAGAAGCTGGCGTCGTCTCAAAAGGCGCCGCTAACATAATCTTTATCCAGACGGAGATTTCTTTTCTCTTGAATTTTTCGTTTGGCTGCATCACGGTCATAGTGGCCCGCCAAAGAAAGGGTACTTCGGCAGGTACAAAAGACACATGTTAATACGATGGCTGAGGTTGAAACATTCAGCAAGGGCAAAGAATCGGTGAAGAGATGGGTAAATTAAACGTTAGCCATAACAAGGTGCAATTGGGCGAGATCTGGGGTTTGGAGTTCCCAGAAAAATCATAGATCAGGAACCAACCGAAAATTCCGAAGCTAGGGCAAGCTTGGACAAGGAAATCAAGTGGACTAGAAGACTGGAGCTAATACCAGAAAGGGAATAAAAGCATAGGCCAGAATGAGAGCGTGGCTGAGTAGTGGGATGCATCGTTCCACCTTTTATTAGTGGTCCTTTTTTTTTTTGGTGGTAGCATCTCGTATCTCGCCTATCAAGTTAGCAGCAACCTTAAAAGTAAGCAAGTAAGTAAGCCACAACGTAATTCGCAGACGCGTGCATTTCGTGTTTTCCCTTTAATAGTCCAATGGTCGCCCAAAACAGATAATCATCTTACTCTGTCGTTTAATTCTCAATGCCATTTAATGCTTCTGGAATTCGAACGAATAACAAGCGAGAAAGCAAGATGACGTTGAATTGGTAATCCTAGTTCCCATCACTGCATATTGGCACATTTTTGCGCTCAAAAGCCGCGGGTAGTCTCTCCACTGTACCCACCAAGGGGATCTCCTGAAGGACCGTGCCTTACAGTATTATTCTGTACTGCGAAAACTGTATGAGTTAACCGACTGGCCAACTGGGCAGTAGCTTCTAGGTTAGTTGCTAGGGACCCCTGGCTAGTGGGTATAGAATCTGAAGTTTTCGTCAACTCCCTTATATTTTTTTTCTTTCCAAGACAGTCAGAAAACATGTAAAATGTTCCAACCTCTGGCTTCTTTTCTACACACATCTTTCTTTGTCCATCAAATGATCTGAAGCGGCTAGCCTTGATACGGCGTCTGTCTTGTCTTGAAGCCGTGAAACTCTGGGCTTAGGAGCCATACGCGCTTACACTACAGTTTTTGTAGGTAGACGAGACGCTTCCTGCATATAAAGCGCCAACAGGTCCCAAAGAAGCGACCCAATCGCTTGTATTCCCTTATCTCCTTTATGTCAAAAGGTAAACAAGCATTTGCCTAATCTTAGCTTCAATTCCTGCAACAAGCCGAATACTTGAGGGAATATGTTACCATTCAATCAAATTTGGACGTTTGACTCGTAAGTCAAAGCCGCAGAATTCGATTAGGTACATGGGGTTGCCAAGGGCAAAGCAAGGTAAATCCATCTCCCACGGGCCAAACCAAACGTCTGCCCACTTCTAAGGCATAATCCGATCGAGCATGATAATTTCCTTTCAACTTCCCGACGATTCATTCACCCTTGTGATTCCTGCGGATTTCATTTTTATGCTTTAAAATTGCTTTGAGATAGCTATCTGAGAGAGGAAGTCCGTACGAGAGACAGCCCGGGGAAGCTTATTGTCAACCTCTGTTTGGCGCAAGGCTGTCAAATCCATCTAACCTGGCTTCCTAGCCTCATAAACGTCATTAGACAATCTAGGAAAATTATACGGTACAGTTGGATCATCGGTCTACAATCCACAATGCCTTCATTACCGGGTTTCATAACCCGTTACTTTTCCAAGGATGAACGTAAGTACAGTCTATCCTATCCGATTGGCGTTTCTGACTTAGCCGCGGTAGCAAAACCACCACCAATCAGTACCAAGACCGCCATCTTCTTACTCGTAAGTTCCAATCGCACGGGCGGATAGACGCAGCTCTGTCTCCACCATGAGCGAAGACACTGACCGGTAGCTAGGTAATCTACACGCTCATCTACGTGGTGCCATTCTATCTGTCACGCACAACCAGGCCGTCCCCGACCTTGTCGCGGGACGCGCCGTCTGTGATCCGCGCGCGCATCGCGTCCGTATCATTGACCTGTGCGATTTGCTCTACCATCACTTTTGTGATCTTAACCTCACAAGGTCGGGCCACAACCGCCGAGGCCCTTCATACTATGGGGTACTGGCCGATCGGTCTAGTGGAGACGGGGAAGTGTTTCCTGCTCACCGCTGTTCTCTTCGCCGGGCCTCTCTACGAGTATCTCATCGTTGACCAAGGATGGCGAGATTGGTTGGCTCTACGGCCTTTGTCGGAGCTCTTCGGCGAGTGGACAAAGTGGCGTAACATTGTAGCAGTATGTTTACTTTTTATTTTATTTTATATTTTTTGTATGTTTTCTTCCAACATGAAACATTCTACCTAGCCCAATCCCTTGCATCATGATGAGAACATTGGTCCGTGTTTCTGAGCAGACTCAAGACCTGTCAGATGAGGACAAACACAATAGCACTCTGTGCATCTCTGATTTACCAAACTGCTTCAAGACCACTACCTTGCTACTCACATTCATATCCCCACGCTCACAATATGAATAGGGTCCATTTACAGAAGAAGTACTCTTCCGCTCTGCCGCAGTACCTCTGATGCTTGCGGCTCAGACGTCTGTTACGACCACCATCTTCCTCTCGCCATTGGTCTTCGGACTTGCGCATTTACACCACTACTATGAGTTTCGGTTGTCGCATCCACACATGGCTACAAGCTTCTTGTTGATGCGGTCCATGATGCAGCTCGGCTACACCACGTTGTTTGGTGCCTACGCCACTTTTCTGTTCCTGCGCTCCGGCAGTTTACTAGCTGTCTTTGTAATCCATGCTTTCTGCAACTGCATGGGCCTACCGCGAGTTTGGGGCCGCGTACTGCCTGCTGTGATGGCTGATGAACGAGGGCAGTCGTCCAAGCCGTCCGTTATATGGACTGTGGCTTATTATGTGTTACTTGTCACGGGCGCCGTCGGATGGTATAAAAACCTAGGCTCGCTGACGGAGAGTTCTAATGCCTTGGTGGGTATGAAGATATGAGAGATGATAATGACGATACTCTTGGGTCTACTCTGTAATGAACGCTTAACATCCTTATAATTAATATTAATTAAACTGCAATGTGATGAGTGGTGATATACTTCGCCTTATTTGACCACTCTCCCGCTATTACAGTCCATATCGGCTACTTCCTTGGTAGCTTATGGATTATACAACTGAGCTAGCTATCGTGAGATCTAGCTCATGCTTCGTACATTCTAATGCCCAAATCTTACACGGTGCTTGATGATTCCCTGATTTGGCGATCGACCTCTTTGCCTCGCCTTCTGTACAGTAGCACCTGTTAATGTAAGCAGTGCTATTCCCGCACTCTCCCAAGCTCGCTCCTCTAAAACACCAACATATCGTCCCATTGTGACTTGAATAGACGAGCCCACCACGCTTGGTATAATCTATCATCAACATCGTCGGACTCATGAAGATCGTCGTAAAACACAAAACATGCCAACTCAAGGCGGCAAATCAAGCGCCATCCCCGGTAAACTCCCAGGCATGCTGTATTCCCCAGTACTTCCCCGCTCCCCACGACTCCTAACTCGTCTATACCTCAAATTCTCCGGGGGACTCATCTCCCGTCTCTGCCCCGCGGCGGCTTCCGCCTGGACTTCCTTGCGGGCCTCCTCCTTCATCTCCTTCGCAAGCTCACGGCCTTTGCCCTTCCCCGCGCTCCCACTAGTCGTACTGGAAGCAGACCCGTCGAGGGGCTCATCACCACCACGAGTGTTCTTCTTCCGGGGCCACAGGCTCGGCAGTGCTATTTCTTGAAACCGGGGCTCGACGGCGCGCTCGTCGAACCAGCGGTGCAGGCGGGACTCGACGAGCTGCGCGATCTTGGGCACGTCCTGTAGTCTGGAGCGGCTGCCGACGAGGCTGCGCACGGAGAAGTCGAGGCGGTAGTCGTCGAGGAAACTAAACGTCATCATAGTCGGTGTCGATTGCGAAGGGTTGGACGGGATGAAGGAGATGCTGAGCGTGCCGCTGAAGCGTACCACACTAACGGCGAGAGCTACGGGTAGCACGGCGGTTAATCGCTTGGGGTAGTTGAGTAGGATCTTGGTTTCGAGGGCGAGGGTGATCATGTCGCTTAGGTCGACGTCCATCCGTGCTTGTAATCTCGACCCTTCGCGTTTTGCTCGAGAGCTGTTAGCGTCGAAGCGTTTTTCTCCGTTCGGGCCGGTGTTTAAGCTCAGGCCATCTTCGTCCACGGGTATGATGCGGCAATTGCTAAAAATGGGGAAGTCCTCGCCCAGCGTCAGCTCGGTGACCTTGATCTCGTCTAGGAAGTCTGGGCGAGAGGACCCGTTGAGGGCTTTGGTAAGGGATGTAAGGATCGCATCGTCTTGTTGGGCGTCGCTGCGGAATTGGGCGATGGTCTGGGCGATGAGCACATTGAACCAGTCCAGGGACTCAGGCTGGTGGCTGTCGACGTTGTAGTACGTCTTGTTGAGTATAGATCCGATTGTAAGTGTAGGGGGACTTCGTAGTATACTCGACTTTTTCTTGTTCAGCGTTGGTTGCTGTGATTGTCTTGTCGCATTTGGGGTTGTGCTTCGTAAAGTTAAAAGTGATTGCCGGTGAGCGAGAGTGCGGGATCGACGTTCGGCAGCTCGGATGGTAGCTGTTACTTCGGGAGACGGAGCTTCACCAAATATGAAGAACTTGATAAATGCTGCTATTAGGAGTACGACAGAAATCTGGCCGACGATGAGCCCTTGAGTGAACGACAACCTAATCAATCAATGCGGTCAGTCGGCTATAGGAAGCGAAGAGTTGAGCTAGCGGGTTTCCTACGTCGGTTCAGGCTTCATCGGACACATATCCGTCGTCGCCATTTTGCAGTGTGGCTTCGAGGTCAAATTTCCAGACAATATCGCACAATCCCTAAGAGGGAAAAGCACAACGAATTGCCGAGTCCAAAAGAATGAAGCTGGAAGCTTTTGACTTTTTAGAGCTCGTACAGTTAAGGCCAGGTCCAATTCTTTATCTTATCGTAAAGTGGTACCATGTACTTTAAGTCCCACTGTAAATAACAAAGGGGTAGAAGTATCTAGTACTACAACACGTCATTTAGCATTTAGACCCCTGTACCTGTGACGATCCATCATCGCCTTAAGCCGCGTGCGCATGTTCAATTGAAGCTTAACCTAGAGCTTCGGCTTCAACCTCTCAGCGACGCACTCTGACATTCCATAAAACACTTATGAGCCAATGACTGAAACCTTGCTATTATCAACATTATACGAAATATCCTAGTTCTACTAGGAAAGGAATACGAAATCTCAAATAAAATCAAATTGTTCATAAGTCTAGGAGCTTCAGGAGGATTTTATAGAATTATCTCTCTGAGCCAACCAAAATGGATGTAGTTCAGGCCGTCTCCGGCTACATCTCCAAGATGGTCTCGGCCGGAGACAGCGCAACAGGGGCTCCGTCGGCGAAGATGAAAATACTCCTATTAGACAAGGATACAGTGCCAATCGTCTCTACCGCCATCACTCAGTCATCTCTACTCAATCACGAGGTTTATCTCACGGATCGATTGGATAACCAAAATCGCGAGAAGATGCGCCATCTCAGGTGTCTATGTTTTGTCCGACCGTCGCCAGATTCCATTCAGTTTCTAATTGATGAGCTACGAGACCCTAAATACGGCGAATATTACCTTTACTTTAGCAATGTGGTGAAGAAGTCATCGCTAGAAAGGCTAGCAGAAGCGGATGACCACGAGGTCGTCAAACAAGTCCAAGAGCATTTCGCCGACTATATCGTCATCAACCCTGACCTATTCTCCCTCAATCTTACTTTACCGCAACAGAGGATATGGAGCGGAAACCCGGATTTGTGGAACCCGGACTCGTTACAGCGGACAACCGACGGACTGATGGCTGTATTGCTGTCGCTCAAAAAGAAGCCGCTAATTCGGTATGAGAAGGATAGCTTGTTAGCAAAGAAGCTAGCCACTGAAGTAAGATACCACATCACCCAAGAAGAGCAGTTATTCGATTTCCGAAAAGTCGATACGCCACCAATACTACTTATCCTGGATCGAAGAGAGGATCCTGCCACACCGCTACTCAACCAATGGACATACCAAGCCATGGTACACCAGCTGCTGGGTATTCATAATGGCCGAGTAAATCTAGATGGTGTTCCAGATATCCGACCAGAACTCAAAGAGATTGTTCTGTCACCAGATCAAGACCCGTTCTTCAAGAAGAACATGTATCTGAATTTCGGCGACCTTGGAGGCAACATTAAGGACTACGTGGAGCAGTATCAATCCAAGACAAAGAACAACGCCAATATCGAGTCGATTACAGATATGAAGCGATTCATCGAGGAGTACCCAGAGTTCAGAAAACTCTCCGGAAACGTCAGCAAACACGTCACGTTGGTTTCGGAACTTAGCCGTCGAGTGGGTGCGGAGAATTTGCTAGAGGTTAGCGAGGTTGAGCAGAGCTTGGCCTGTAATGACAATCATGCTACGGATTTAAAGGTTTGCTCCTCGTCTTTTCTATCAAATGCGCTTGAGAAGCTAACCAGGTGTAGAACGTCCAAAAGCTAATACAGTCGCCGTCGGTAACTCCCGATAACAAGGTTGGGCTCGTTGCTCTGTACGCTCTGCGATATGAAAAACATCCATCAAATTCATTAGCAATGCTAGTGGACTTGCTATCTGCAGCGGGCGGTGTACCCGCGCGGCAAGCCGACTTGGTTGCGAAACTATTAATCTATCACCACTCTCTACAGCAGTCCCAAGCAGCCGGCGGCATTGCAGACATTTTCGAGTCGGGAGGTATCTTCTCTGGAGCACGAGCCATTAAGGGGCTCAAGGGCGTAGAGAACGTTTACACACAGCACTCGCCGCATCTGGAGACGACGCTTCAGAATTTGATTAAGGGCAGATTACGCGAGCAGCAGTACCCTTTCGTCGATGGTGGCGGTACGACGAGGGATAAGCCTCAGGATATCATCGTGTTCATAATAGGCGGGGCGACGTATGAGGAGGCTAAGACGGTGGCTAGTATCAACGCATCGTCGCCTGGAGTGAGGGTCGTGCTGGGCGGGACTAGTATCCATAATGCGGCCACTTTCCTTGAGGAGGTGGATAGTGCTGTATCCTCATGGCCAGAACCGCCACCAACGACGACAGCAGCAAGATTGAGGAAGGAACTAGCAAGAAGATAGTAAATAGGATGACTAATATGAGGGTTTCTGAATCCTGCATGACGTTATGTTGGGGTTTTGACAAGTCAATTATTTTCTGATTTGAAAAGCTTTTATGAAATTGGTTTGGTATAGATTGCGATATCCCGGAGGCTTGCCGTCAGGGGCCAAGTCTCCTAATTTGTTGTCTTCAGATCTCTCAACAGGCGTTTCCCTCTTCAAATAGGAGTAAGCAGTTCTCACAGAAGAGCTAGCAGGCGTATATATTTATCACACGAGAAGGCAATTCAATACGCTCGTCGATACGAAGACCTTAGCTGATTCGTGACCGTAATGATTGGTGTAGATAAGAAAAACCACACACGTAGTAGTCAATGCAATAGACTTCCTGGAGATCACTTAGTTCTTTTATACAGCATAACAGTTCTCCCCCAACGCCATCACCATGCACCATTTAGTATAAATACACCGGCCGCCAACCTCGATCATCACACCCCTATATACACCTCAAATCCACCTCAAATTTCACAACTCCCTAACCCTAGCCTCAGCATCCAACCCATCAACCTCACTCCCCAACGGTGTCATATCCTCCACCGCCCCTATCCTATCCCTATCCCGCTGCTTCTCCATCCTCGACACAAAAGCCAACAACCTCACAGCCCCAGCGGGCGTCACGCCCTCAATCCGTCTCGCCTGCCCCACACTCTCCGGCCTCGCCGCGTTCAGCGCAGCCTTCTCATGCACGCTGAGCCCGAAAATACTATCATAATCCAAATCGACAGGCAGCCGCATACTCTCGTCGCGCAGGAACGCCGCCCGCTCCTCGGCCTGCATATCGACGTAGGGCGCGTAGCGGGTCTCGATCTCGACGCGCGCACGTATGCGTCTATCGTACTGCGATATCTCGGGCACGCGGTCCGCGAGGTGGTTTAGCGTGACGTCGGGGAGGCGTAGGATGTCGAGGGCGCTGCGGTGCTTGGCGTCGTTTCTATTGGAGAAGCCGGCGGCGATCCACGCCGGCGCGCTGAGGGTGTACTGACCGAGGGCGCGTGTTAGGTCCTCGATCTGTGTCTTTTCGTCCGTGTGTCGGCTCCAGCGCTTGTCGGAGACGACGCCCCATTCGCGGCCCTTGGCTGTGAGGCGCATGTCCGCGTTGTCGGCGCGCGTGCTCATGCGGTATTCGCTGCGGCTTGTGAACATGCGGTATGGCTCTGAGACGCCCTTGGTAATCAGGTCGTCGATCATGATGCCGATGTACCCGTCGGCGCGTGTGATCGAGACCGGTTCTAGGCCTTGCGCTGTTCGCCCTGCATTGATACCCGCAATAATTCCCTGGCCGGCTGCCTCCTCGTATCCTGTGGTGCCGTTGATTTGGCCCGCAAGGAAGAGCCCTGAAATAGCTTTGGTTTCGAGGGTCGACTTGAGGCTGCGCGGGTCTACGTAGTCGTACTCGACTCCGTAGCCAGCCTGCGTCATCTGCACGTTTTCGAGTCCGCGGATGGTACGTAGAAGCTGCTCCTGGGCCTCGGCGGGAATAGTCATGGACAGCCCGTTGGGGTAGATTGTGTCATTGTTGAAGCCCTCGGGCTCCAACCAGACGATATGTTTTTCCTTGTGGCCGAATTTGATGATCTTAGATTCCAGAGACGGACAATATCGCGGGCCCCTCACCGTTTCGCGGATATGTATCGTCTTGTCTAGATTGGCCCTTACAATGTCGTGAGACTTGTCGTTTGTGTAGGTTGCCCAGCAGAGAAGTTGGTCCTGGACAGACACTCTGTCATTAAGATAGCTGAACGGTTCTGGTGGGTTATCTCCGTCCTGCTCTTCTAAAATATCGAAATTGATGCTTCCTTTGTGTAAGCGAGGAGGGGTACCCGTCTTCAGCCTGCCGAGTTTGAACCCAGCATCCCTTAGAGACTTGCTCAGGCCAAACGTTGCTTTCTCTCCCATTCGTCCTGAAGGATAAACCTCCAGTCCAATATGTATCTCGCCGCTCAGGAAAGTTCCAGTAGTAATGATAACTGCACTGGTGGGTAATATCTCACCGGATTCGAGGCGTACACCAGTAATCTTCTTCTTGGGTGAACCGCTAGTAGGCTCAGCGTTCTCACCCAGAACAATATCTGACACGCTATCCGTTATGATGGAAAGATTCGGATATGATTGAAGCTCCTCGCGCATATGCTTCTTATACAGCGCTCGGTCGATCTGGGCGCGCGGTCCCCAGACGGCGGGGCCTTTCTTGCGGTTCAAGATTTTGAATTGAACGCCCGCCTTGTCGATAATGCGTCCGGCAACTCCGTCAAGAGCATCGATTTCGCGCAGTATTGTGCCCTTTCCTATGCCGCCGAAACTAGGATTACACGAGCAGACTCCGAGATTGTCGAGCTTGGGCGTGACGAGGGCCGTTCGTGCGCCGGATCGCGCTGCTGCTGCACATGCTTCGGTTCCGGCGTGGCCGCCACCTATTACGATAACATCAAATGGCCTAATCCTTCAAGTCAGCTAAGGTGATCACAAAATGAAGATTTCTTGGTTTTCCCGACCTCGCATCTTGAGCAACGGTGGCAAAATTGCTCCGATGAAGACATTGGGAAGCAAGGGGTCGTCCCCGAATTGCGCGAGTTGGCCGACTTAAGCCTCTTGGTCTCCAGGCTTTCTTCATAGTCGTAGTCCTACGATATGATGAGCGACAGTCCTGAATCGCAAGTTTAATGGTTTTGGCATCGCCATCGCCTCCGAGTCCAAAATTTGGCGATAAGAAATCACGATAAGGAAATAGCTCAAGTTAGCAGGCGGTGTGGGTGGAACAATAACGAATTTGGCAGGCGGTAATATTCTACCGGGAATATTCGCATCAGATGACGGCAAGCTTAGGTAGACATCATTGTCGAACTAGCAATTCTAAATCTTTACTCTTTGATAAGTCTCATAAGCGAAATAGTTTCTCTTTGCCTTTAGATAGCTCAAAATAAAGTTTTGTACAGCCACCCCAATCTACACATATGTATGAAGTTTCGTTTATCGGCACGTGGCACCAGATCTGATTACTTTTAATAGATCCGGAGACGAGGCATTAGATTAATTCTAATAGTAAGCCATGGCTATTCTAATTTAGAAGGTTTGATTATAATTAGGGGCTTGTATTGAATCTTATCGTACGAGAGTGAACCTTTGTGATTCTTGAGTCATGGCTGAGAGTGGTACCTTTCAATTTCATAGAGAACCCGTTGGGGCGGATTGTAAGAGTGATTTATCAACAATCCAGAATCTGGCATACTACTCCCGAGGATATCCCTTAGGCTACGAGAGAGGTTGACTTGATAACATCATGAAGTGTTGGGAGAAAGCGTTCGATTGGCGTGCGATGTCAATACCTCGTACGTCACACCATGCCACAAGGATGGATACTGATCCGCTCATCCTGATCCAAAAGAGTAGTAATCTGTAATCCGTATTTTCCTAACCGTTCAATGAATCTACTGTAATGTACACGACCGGAACTGTGTGGATATTATGGTCCCAACGTCGACTACCCCATTATACAGAACTGCCCTCTGGGATCTAGATGGTTGAAAACTCGTTTGGGCGGGTTCCTACGCCTCCCTACATAGAAGCCGCGGGTGCAGACTCTACTAGACACTATTTGCCTCCAGGCTTATTCTTGTGGGACAGGATTCTAACCGCGTCTTTACTGAACACGTAGCTTAGACCACTCCAAACAGTTGTGGTGGCGACCAAATACCTATTACCATGTCAGAAGTCGTAATAATGAGTGGAAATCCCAAAATTTAGGCGGCCGTGCTAGCTGTGTAATGCTGGGCAAAAAAAGACAATACTCACTGGAACGCCGTCATAGCCGCTCCAACGTCCGAGCTCAGAAAAGGCGTCGCCATCGTTGCTCCCATCAACCCCAGTTGCAAGAACGTATTGTACTTGCTGATAGTCGTGGGCCTTACTTCCGCCGAGGGTAGAGAGAAATCCCAGTAGCGCGTGAAAGTCTTCGGCGGTGGGAGGGATATCCATCGGTAGTATATGGCGGCGATACCTAGGCCAACATCGCGACCGAGAATTATAGCAGCCAACCATACTTCAAAATTTGTATGTTAGTACAATATAAAGCAGAACGCTAGTAGACTAATGCTACCCCCAATCTAATCACAGGCCACCACGCACGTAGGAAACAATAGAAGCCTTACCTGGCAGAGAACCTCTGTAAGCCAGGCACACAGTCAAGATTGTCATGAGCGTCTTATCCGCCATCGGGTCGACAACACTACCAACGACAGTCTGGAGCTTCCATCGACGAGCGATCCAGCCATCCAGTAAGTCCGAGACACCCGCATAAGCGAATAAACCTAGCGCCCAGCCATGGGCATCATGGAGGATGGCATACCCGATGAAAGGTGCGGCAATGAGACGAGAGAATGTCAGGAGGTTAGGCACTGTGTAGATATTTTCATGTGGCGTCAACGTAGGCAGCACCTTAGGGATCACCTTCCGGATGCCTCGAACTTCGGCGGCAGGGGGTTCTAAAGGTGTGGGTTGAGAAGGATGTCTATAATCATAATTAGTCGACGAGCATCATGGCCAGGTAGATTCATGATTTTAGGGAATTCAAACATGAAACTGGATGAAAGTTCCACGTGCTGCTAGGCAAGAGGCCACTCGTGCGTCGGGATGTAAACAACACATCTAGGATGACATACTGATCCTTACTCTTGGTTTCATTTTGATCTTTAGAATATATCTTAGTCTGCGAGAGACATCTCCTGGACTGAGATCCAGCCCAGTGAGTGGTTCTAGAACTACTCGTTGAAGTGACGTTGAACTGTGAACACGCCCATCCTCTCACACGGTTTCCTGACCAATGTCCGGCATCATTCACAGCCGTATTCCGACGTCCAGGCGGAGTGGTACGTATAACGTGCAAAGATCTCTTCCAGACAGATGGTATAGCCGTCATTGTCCCTCTTGGCATTGTGGCGAGATCAGTGTGAAATAAGTCCACGCCTAGACTCAACCCGTGACGTAAACTCGGACAAGTGCGGGAGGCATGAGCGCCACCGCAGAGTGCCCGTGAACTCATATCGAGCGTATCATATTATTATGAGTCAAACGCCTAAGAAATCCGTTCTGTCTAGAAGTCTAGAATCTTTCTTCCGGCGTAAGGTGTGGGCTGAAGAAGATGGAGGGCAGCCCTCAATGGGAATGGCTGAACGAATGGCGACTCAAGAACCGCGTGTGCCAAGATCTGTGCTAGATGATGCCTATTTATTATAGATCTTGAAAAAGGTATTGCGGCGAGAGAGATCGGATGTGGATTGGCGTCAGGATCGGGTTGACGCTTGAGATGGATGGTGTTCACAGTTGAAAAAAGTTCTGTCCGGCACCGTGTTTGAACCCATGTCAGACGTCATCTACTGTACATAGTATACTATGTACGCTGTGGCTGTGTGGGGACCTAGGTACGTACCTTTTGGCTCTACCGTAGAACCCTGGACGCTGTTCCATGGCACCCACTGAAGAAAGCTATTGCGGCTAGAGGCGGCGCTGGGAACCTAGAACGACATGCTTAGTAATATGCTTAAATTGATACGTGGAGATCTAAGTGGTCCAAGCGTCGTTACCTTGTTCCCCCTATTCTTCTATATATAGGTATATATTCTCAACTCCAATATACTTGAGCCCTATGCAATGAATCATAAGACAGGATGGGAAATCCCAATATATGATCTTTCTTATGCACTTACAAATTGATAGATTCTTAACCCAATCAAATCTCCTGGTGTTTTTATCGTACTTGCTGAAGCTTCGTTTACTAAATACCGAGTTTGTTTTTTTTTTTTAGAACGCCCATATATATTTAAGGAAAATCTACCTAAGGTAGTATACCACTAGCTACTATTTCAGCAACCCCTCAACTTAAAAAGCTGTCGTGAGTCTTGATGTCCGCATCTGCGAAAACCCTGCTCCGAATAGTAAGTAGTAGTCCTGGCTCGGGAACTTTCTTCCATGTTGTACATGCGAGGGAGATCCGAAAGACCTTCTAGAAGAAGATCTATACTACTCCTGACTTTTCCTCTCTACAAGCTATTGTGGCGCCAATGGCAACAAGAACCCACAAGATAACCCACATTGAAGAAAAGTGTAGTAGTAACTCTCAACCATACTCGTATAACACTCCGAATACCCTTTTGCCGAATGGCCGCCAACCTGACCAAGTGGTAACCGTCAATATAGGGAGCCTATAGAAACCTCCATGTGTTAAGAAGGCAGCTAGATGGCCGGCGTGAACCAGCCAATCTTACAACGCCACCTAAGTAGGTCCACAGAAGTTTCAAAGGCTCGACCCAGATGACTCGTGCTGAACAAGACTTAAAAGAAAGATAAAAAGAAAAAGAAAAAGAAATAATGGATGATCGGGAGAAAGGAGGATGGTTTGAATGATAATCGGAGGGAAAAGGTGTTCCAGCTCCAAATTCTGGCCGCGGTTGATAGGTGAACTTTGTGATCGGTGTTGGGAAAAGGGGGAAAGAGGGGAAAGGGGGGAATCCGAGGTATCGAAAATAACCACTTTTTATGTGGATCTCACGCCAACATGCTATGATTCTCCCAGTCTTATGCATGTCTCCAATGACCTGGGGAGGCGGTCCATCATATCTCCTTCAAAAAAACAGAATCGTGGTTGTTTAGTACTACAGTATACCGTAACGCCATGCTAAGGTTCCAAGTGGAACGGGGTATTTCGTAAAAGTAGTAGAATAGTTCGTCTGCGATGAGGTAGACGAACCGAACAAGTGACCGATGATCTATGAGCTAAATCCGTGACTATACAATTGTTTGAAACTTTCTTCGACATGTGCTGCAACACGGTAAGGAGTACTTCAGCATCCGTTGCCGGAGCGGAAGAGTCTAGCTGCTTGTGAAGTCTCGCTGCTGGACCCCTAACTGTGGGAAGGCGTCAGTACTCATAAAATTGCTTGTCCACTCTGCCTCCGTCACCGCATTCGATGCGGGCTCGGAACTTTCGAGACCTAGATGCAAAGTTGAGGATGTCGTATCATGGCTAGAAGATACTAGACCGTGCGTTGTATGTTCAGGAAGAGAGGTACTATAGTCGGCTGGAGCTTGGTGGCTACCTTGAGCATTGAAATTGCTTTCCAAATGATCGGTAAATCCAACCGGCTGACGTCCCGAACCTTCAGTAGAATATGGATCATTGCTCTGGCCAGAACTGCTATGCTCATAAACATCATGATGATGATTAGAGGAAGATGCAGCACCAACAGCAGTCGTCGCCGCCGCAGCAGCAGAGGCTTCAAACATGGACCCGTTAGAATAAGGCGATTGGCTAGGCAGGCCATGGCTCATGTTACTTCCGTTGCTGAGGATCTGAGTCGAGGTCATCGGAGCCGAGCTCATTGGGGTCCTATCCATGTGGGCGAGTCCGGAATAATCCATATGGCTAACACCATTAAGACCGTGCATATTCGAATGTCGGCGATGCGACAGCAGAGCCGGAGGATTGTAGCTTACGCTAGACCGCGGGGTCATACCGTAGGGCGCGATACTGTTTGCATCGTAGCTGTAGTTGGACGTTGAAGGGGGCATAGAGGTGAACGAGGTGGGAGGAGGCAATGTCGGAGCTGGAATCGGAGCCATGCTGTAGGATGAAACATACTGTTCCGGGGCTCCCCAGGCAGGCTGAGCAAAGGAGGGCATACTGGGCATCGACATCGATCTCGAACCTGCGCCATTCAATGGATAGTTGTTATATGGGTTCATGGTCATCATCTCCCGAATATGAGGGTCGGCCATGATAACCTCGTGATCATCAACTGGAGCTCGAAAGCTGCCGGATGATATCAAAGGTGCACGGGGGACTACGCCGCGTAGAGAGGGATCCGTGGATGGTGTTCTGAGCTTCTGTCGCACAACGTCTTCGATGTTGTAGTATGAAACCATGTGGTGCTGTATACCGTTGTATGTAACACTGATAGTCTTCTTAACAAGCCCGTCATGCTTGAATTGGTACGAATCGATGAGAGATCCGACGAGGGCTCGTTCCGCATCATTACGACCGTTTGTCATGGCGTCATAGTTGGGCATCGAAGAACCAGCACTAGCCAAAGCACCTGCCATGCCACCGCCGATTGAGTTGGATCTCGAGTTGCTAGCAGGTTTACCAACTCCGCCGTCGGGCTTCGTGCGCTTCATCGCTCTCTTCTTCTCGCCAGGCTGGAAGGGTTTGTCGAGCTCGCGGTACAGGAGGAAGTTGCCCAGAATGCGACTTGGACTCCAAGGTACGCCATCTGTCCAGCGCTTGATTCCAGACGAATGCTCTTCATAGATGAAGACATTGCCGCTGACGATAAGGTTCGAACGTTCTCTATCGTGAGGCCGTCGCGGTACGTGAAAGAGGACTCCTCTAAGACACGCCTCGAACAGTATAAGCGCGTCCATGGTGCTCGAGATATAGCCGGTAAAGGTTGGAAGTAAAGGACCGCCCGAAGGAGGACGGTCCGAACCGGACATGATGCCGCCGGAAGACATAGTTGTCTTTGTGGTCGGGCGTTCTTGATGATAGGCTTTACTATGGCTAGTTGAGATGCAAGTCGCAGCTTAACTGACGAAAGCTTTCTCGATGAGAGCGTAAAAGGAGTATTGACAGGTGGAAGTAAACTATATCTCTAATGAGTGTCCCAGCACGTAGGTTGCTTGGTACACAGAGTGGCTAAGTGTAAGATACTCTTGATTGTAGAAGCAGAAGAGTAATGGTTGACACTTGGAGGCCTTATTGCTGGTAAAAGAGTTAAGGTGTAGGCCTTGGGGAAGGTAAAGAACCCTGACTTGAATTGTGAGCTTGAATGTAATGTGAAAGAAGTAGGAGCGTATGATAATTATTAAATCTTACCTAGAGCTGAGTTTTAATGAGACAGTAGAGATGGGGGTCAAGCTTTGGTCGTGCAAAGGATAACGAGATGTCGGAATTTGGGAGAGGTTTTGAGCCTATACATATGTCTTCGCGAAACACTTCCCTATGGGACTCTGTGGCCAGTTGACAAGCCACTGCACCCTCACAGTTGGTCACAGAGAGATTGCGCTGCTTTCTACTCTGTGTTGTAGATTTTGTTCGTTGCCGTAACAAAAGCTGCTTGAGAGAGAAGTAGGGACACTTGGTGGCAGTTTTGATTGCCAGCAAGAAGAAGTGTTAGCACCCAATTTTGGTTATGGATGTCTAGTATGTCCAGGCCGATCGAACTTAAATCTGGTGGGAGAATTAGTATGCTGGCCAGGGGCGTAAACCTGGCAAAATATTTTGTTGCTTTGAGAAGGGCACAGAGATCCCAAAAGGTGTATCGTAGACTAACGGAGACAGGTTGGCGATTAAGTTCGTGGCTGCCGCACCAGAAGCTACGACTAGTCTCCCCAACTCGGCGCTCAGGTAGGTATGCTATTGTCAGATGTGGTGGTCCAAGCGGTGTCCGCAGCGCTTTTAAACTTTCAGATGCTCAGGGGAATTGTAGACGGACTCCGAATTGGGGCGCCTGTAGAATAGATTACCTCCGTCGGCGATATTGCATTGGGAGATGGTGGAGATGGTGTAGAGAATAGCCCAGTGAGTCACTTACTTGGTGGTAGGAAGGCTCGAGTGCTTCGAGGCTAGCTCACCACCAGAATTCTGACATATGAATAAAGTGGCTGGAACGATGACAGTGTGCTTCCAGTAACTGTGCCGACTTGCGATTAACAGAGGCAAGCCTGAAAACGAAGCGGGTCGCAATATTGAGTTGAGGCTCTGAACTCTGTCGTGATTTTTGGGAACGCCTTGATAATATTGAAATTCAAATAGTAGAAATCGAGAGTCGAGGCGTTCTATATATGCTGCGTTGGATGTACGTCGCAATGGCTTTGAGCAGGATGGAGGAAGATAGCGGGCACCCAACTCGTCTCGCAACATTTATTTTCCTGGATTGCTGATTATGAGGCAATGACGAGATGTAGCGACTGTTGTCCATAGGTAGATGTTCAAACATCTAGAGGGAGTTATTTCTCAAGAAGGTACGGTATGGTGTGTACGGCGGGACCAGCTATATCCAATTTATATATGGAACAGGTATTTAGGTCCTGGGAAGTTGCATTAGATATTTGAGCAAAAGAATGATCAGGTCGGCAAGAATTATAGGATATAAGGCAGGTGCTCCAATTGGAAGTCGGATAATCTTGCTGGTGGATGGGGAAGGTGTGCTCATACCTTGAGTAGAGACTGCCTTATTTTAGTACGCTGCTTCCGTTGGCCGCGGTACGTAGATACGTAGTAATGAGTTACGATGGGAAGCTATGCGTGGAGCTCGCTAGTTCTTACATGTACGTCCCTCCATCATAGGAGAGATCGCTTGCGATGAGGCTATTGAAGTCCCTACCCTGTATTATTTTGCATTCTTTGAATATTTTCATCCTCATTGTATACTTCTTCAACTTCCGGCCTCGCTCCTTTAATCCTCTTCCTGATGTTACAATATTGCTTGTTCTAATTATTGCGAAGAATTAACTACGACGATACCTTGCTTCATTGAGCGGGGATCCCTTTTCACTGTATGAATTGGTGATTTTATTTTACTAAACGTCCCAGCATCAAAGACTAACAGTGAAAACTCGATATGTAGCAGGTGTATGGTGGGCTCTTGGACAGTAGAAGCTGGCCTATCCTGGCCCCATCACCCCACTATCGCTACTGCCTGTGCCTCGATCGAGCCGCTTAGTCCCTTGGGTTTGCTGCCCAGAGCTATCTTGTTTAGGCAATAGCAGTGGTACGATCGTGGGCAACCCCTACAAAACTGGCGTATATCACGACCTAGTTCGTTATCTAGGGCCACTTTTTGACCATGGATGCGATATGACAAAAACTGCCCGACTGGTCTTAGAAGATGGCGGGCCGAGCGAGGCGCAAGGGGAGCAAGAGAGAATCCCGTAAGCTAAATGTGAAAGGAACGGAATTGACACGGCTGCTATCCTAGGGGATAGTCGCGCGTAACCCTCCTGGAGCAGGTACATGCCTGGGTTTGCTTCAACAAGATATTCGGAATTCGTATCATATCTAACTAGGTACATTGTTGTTCACACAAGTTATTATCGAAGTCCGTGTCGTTCATTATCCTCGTCATATATGTCATCTCTACAGTATATTCTATCAATACAACGTAACAGTGAATGATTACTATTCGTTCTTCCCATTTGGGCCATGATAACACTAGACCACATAGAATAATGGTGGAAAGAGCCGCAGAACGAATCATTAGGCACCGTATCACGGGAAAGTGGTCCAATTATGACGGGATCTGAGGCTCGATTCGGATCTATGTTGCCGATCGTGAATACTAGACAACCAGACCCCCTTTATTATGCCATGTCGCCATAGCTCTTGATGTGATATGACGAGTAGATGATGGCTTTTTTAGGGCTTGCCAGTTAGCTGATATAGGCTGCGTCTAGAAGCTGCAATGTCAACCAACGAATAATAAAATCGTTTCCTTTAGTATAGAATATGGTAGTTGACTGTAAACTATTTGGAAAACTCGAGATATGGGAATGGTATCGGTAATAATGGTGATTTGAAAGATTGGAGCACATTGTGGATATAATATAGTGAACGAGCACGCAGTTTCTATCTAGTAACTATCTTCTCAGACGTATTGGCCTATTCAAGTATCATACCTGTAATATTTTCCCACCTTGCCTTCTATTCAGGGAATGGCTCTCTTGGATGTTTTTCATTATATCGCCTCTATCTCGATGATCAAGTATCGGTTGTGTGAGTATTGTGTCTGGGACTACGTCGGCCCTTTGGTAGTAGTATCATCCCAGGAATTTCAGTCTTGGCCCCGTGGACTGAGTCCAAAATCGATTGGGGAATGGCTATCAGCCCTAAGCGGACAGTCAGAGCTTTCATAGCCGAAAGCTCAACGGGATCTGAGAGTATTAAGCTTCATGCTAGTCGCTAGCCTGGTTCTCGACCCAGACGGTTAGTGAAATGGCTAGTTTCGTTAACAGAATAAGTCGAATGAATCAATATTCTAAAGTTGAGTTTCAACTATTAGGTATCTAGCGAAGGGATAATTCTGTAAGCTTTCCTTATCGTCCTCTGGCCGTTGAATTGTCCAACCCCTCAACGTCGTTAATGATGGGGAAACGCCCCGAGAACCCAGAGAACTGAGATCAACAGGGTCTGGGCGATATTGAAGATCCCCCCTTATTGAGAATTGGACCATGTTTTCGGAGATAAAACAAGTGGGCTCGGAATAAGAACCGACGGGGACTTCTGTCTAGGGGATATTTCAATGTGGGTGTCTGATGGATCAACGATCCAAATAAAACCCCTAGTGGTAGATGGAGAGAGCGGGCGCTCCATTAGTCTCTTTCGTGGATGACTCCCTGGTGTGAAAATGACCAGTATAAACCCTGCTGGTATACTAGATATGGAGAGCAAATAATGTTTCTACTCTAGA
This sequence comes from Hypoxylon sp. EC38, assembly GCA_002120335.1. Classification (NCBI taxonomy): domain Eukaryota; kingdom Fungi; phylum Ascomycota; class Sordariomycetes; order Xylariales; family Hypoxylaceae; genus Hypoxylon; species Hypoxylon sp. EC38. Next base: position 40,445 of record KZ111253.1, on the reverse strand, counting down.
TAATATTGTAGAGATGGGATGTATTTCGATTAAGAACATGTTGGGCCTCTACTTGTGTCGCTAGCATTTGAATACTGTTGTCAATCCACGTGGATATGGGCTCATCTAGTGCTGTTGAGTGTTCGGGGATGTTTCTTGCTCGGGATTTGCCTCAAGACGTCTTACTTTAATCTCGGGATGATCGACTCTCGCCTAGCTTTGTTCTCTATCCCATCGGCTAAACGCCAAATTTACATAATTACAGTACTCGTTTAAATGCAGGTACGAGGCGGGTGAACCGAAATCTGCTCATCTAACCCTAAAGTAACCGAGAGCTCGGTAGGCCCGCTTGAGGACAATGTAATAAAGCTTCATGGAATGAGTGTGAGTACGCATCCGCGAAAAATAGCTAAAAGGGGAAAAGTTGATTACAAGTCTAGCATTTGAATAGGGGATAGTAGAGCCGTGATAGCCTCAGTGGGGTTACAAGTAACATGCTGGCCTAATAAAATGGGTCAGACCGATCTAAGTGGTGGCTAGTCCTTGGGGGGCACCGATGAGCACCGTAAACCTTAAATGATAGTAACCTATGGGTAGCATGGGGCTCCCTGCAACTCGATCTTCTTACTATACGGGAAGTTCTTTCATGTGAAACCTGACTGATACCCCCCTCTTGAACGATTTGACAGAAGTTCAAGGACCTCAGGAGTATTGAGGGGGTGGGGGTGTCACGCGTTTCTCCGCATATCTACCATATCGTTATCCATACATGTAGTGTGCGTTGAATTCCATATCCCTGAGCAAAAGTAGTGATACCTACTCTGCACATTTGAAGACTGGTAGTGGATTGGCGAGCATCAGGGGTTCATGGTAACAACCGGCAATAACTGGTAGACTAATAGCAATTTGTTAGATACATGTAGGTATCCATGCGGGATAAACCCCAGAGCTGGCAAGCAATGTATTCAGACCGGATAGTCCGTACTGTCATTCTCGAGCTCTAAAAGACCTAGTGTAGATCACCCGCTTTACCGGATGATCTCGGCGCTAAGCCAACATTCGCCCCACAAGACACTAAAAGTTGATCCTTACTTGCTCACGCTTTACCCTTAGAGATTGTACTAGGGGTGGGTAGGATGAGTTTGGAGGCTCGAACATCCTTGACCAGGCCTGTCAGTCCTCAAGAAAGAACCAAGGGCGTTTGGATTTTGTAGCTCCGTAACCCTCGCCAGGAATTTCCATCGGCACCGGAATGATGTTCTGAAATTCGGATTTACTGGATTGATGAGATCCGTCTCCGTTCGAATCCTGAGATGAAATTGGGACTGTAATGTCCAGTTAGTAACCGTTGTTTAATGAGACCCCTGAATTATCGTCGGATTCTTTGATATCTCCTCCGTATCCCTTGTCACTAAAGAGGCAATAGGTGCTTTCAAGCATGTATCAAAAAGGTTATAGGGAACCCTGAATTGTACTCACCAATGACTCCACACTCCCAGTTGCGACAGGTAAGTTTCGGGTTACCAGTCCCCCTCTCTTTCACTAGCCGGCCCCTGTACACAACAGCTCCCTATTAGTCGAGCACTGATTTTGGATGGGTGTATGCCTACCATGCGCTTTCAGATAGATTTGCACTCCCCACATATGCGTATGCAGCTTTTGATTCATCCGAGTGAGAATGACGAACCATCATGAGTTTGGAATGTATGAGAAGACCAGGTCTAACGCTTTTACAATCGCGAATTAGTTCCTGAGGGAATGTTGCGGAATCCCACCACTTGGATTGAGCACAAATAGTGCCGGCAGCCTGGACGACTTTCAGTTAACAGTTTTTTTTTTTCGAGTTCTGAGACCTTGTACTCACGTTTCTGCCACCGCGACTTTGCATTACAGTGTCGCGGGATGGAAAATAGATTCGGAACTTGTCCTTTAGGTCTAATTTAGCTTGCGTTGGACCTTTGTTTTTCCCACCCTTTGCGGTTCTCATATTGTATTCCTTCATGCCATTGTCACCTATTCTGGTCAGCTGAGGGACGTATTAGCGGATAATAGAGATTTTACCTTGAGCAGCATAGTAAATTGCCGATACTAGGTCCATGTTTACTGACCCTAAAGATGAAGCCAGGAAATCAACCTCGATATCCTCAGTGGTGTCAAGGCCGAGTGATTTTACTGCTCGGCCGAGTCCGCAGTATCCTATTTGAAACCGTCAATGAAAAGATACTAGAGAAATATTGAATGAAAAGAAAGTCTACCTGTCCGTTGCCACTTGTCACCCACGTGCGACGCTCCACTGTTTAGATGTTAGCTATCAAAATAAGGTATAACAGAAGAGAGCGTATGCTTCTATTAAGGTCATACATCGAGTGGACGAATCTGTAACGGTTTGCTTCTGAGAAATCGTACTTTCTGAGACTGCTCACTAACTTCTCGCTTAAACCTTGAGCTCGAAGAAAATAGGAGAGCTCATCGCCGAATGGTCCGAGATCATCAGAAGATTGTATTTTGGAATCGTCAAGTCGTGGTAGGTCTATGAGAAAAACCATGTTTTCAATAACCCCAGTTTCACCCCACTGCGGCCTCGGTAGTTAGAAATCACGAATAATATCGTCAAGCAAAGGACTATCGACTCACATCGTAAGGAACGAAGTTCCCGGTTGGTACAACTACTCGCAAGTATCCTGGAAATTTCAAGAGCTGTAGCTTTGAATGCATGTTCCCGGTTGGCCCCATAGGTGGGAAGCAGAATTTGAGCTTCGCCCCCTGGGGCGCGTTGGCTTTCATCTCTTCTTTCTGTGACATAATGTTAGCCTCTTAGCTTGTACGATATAATAATGTCTGCGGCGGAGTTCAAGTTCTTACCTGGGCCTCATTTGAAGCAAAAGCAATGCAGACAACGTGTGTCCTGAAGAAGTCGATTTTGGATAACATCCACAAATCGTCCCACTGAAATGAGCTGATCACGGCGAGTTCAAGCTCATCTTTCTGTAGAACCTCCTCAATCTTGATGTCATCCCCACGGGGGAAGCCGGCGGCCCATGTCTTCTTTACTATACCCTTCGGGTACAGAAGATTGGGGGAGACGCCCTTCACGCCTGGGTTGATAGTAGTCTCATTATCGAGCTTTGGTCTTTGTCGTCTGTCTTGGTTGTCTGGCTCTGATTCTGTGGCCTTTCGTTTTCTTAGTCTTGCTAGTCGCTCTTCCTCCATTTTCTTCCTGTCTAATCCTAGAGCTGCGAAACTACTTGTTGCTGTAGGCGTAGGCTCTTGAGGATTTACTGCTTGGTCCTTCAAAGGCGCAGCTTTGGGAGATTGCTTACTAGAAGAGCTCTTAGGCTCTTTTGTAGTTGAAGGCAATTTGGCTGCCTTTTCCGGTTCGTCCTCATCCTCGTCCGAGCTGAGTTCAATAGGCTGCTCGGATGAGGCATTATCACCTTCTTGCAAGGATAAAGCAATCGCGTAGCGGAGTGCAGCATCTTCGTCGCCGTCAAAAGCATCGAGGTCATTCATTCTCAGCAATAAATGGAGCGAGATGATGTTGAAATGGGAGTTGACCGTGTTGAGAATTAAGAGCTCCTGATTGTGAGATTATGAGTAGTAGCATTGACGTGAAATACCCACGTTACAGGAAACACGTCAAGGACACGACATCACGTGACAAATGCAGTTTATTTCATATGACGTCACCCGTCGAGATACAGTATGTACTTACATAACCGTCAGGCGATATCAGCATGCATTCGACGTTGGGATTCATTTAAGTGTTGATGAAGTGTTTACTGGAATATTAAGTCTGGTCATTGGGAAGCCTTAAGGTTCACTGAAATATTGGACGATAGAGGATTGATGATATATCACGACCAGGGAGGTCTTTTCATATTAATAGCTTACGGTTCCTCGTAACGTAACCCGTAAGACCAACTATTTGAATATATCACCAGAAAAAAAACCTTTTTCTTGTGACTTCGTGCAGATAGATGCACAAACATCACCACTAGAATTTTTTTACCCTTTCGAATCATCGCCTCGTAAATTATACGAGACATGAACCGTCCGAAGTCGAGCCGTTCCTTCGTACCGAAATTCCGTATTGCCTCCGAGCACTGGACCTGATCCTTCCCCCCTTCTAGAATCCGAATACCAGATCCGACGCCAATGCCGACGAATAACGAATAACGGTGGCCCCGAGACTCCAACTCACCAATAGCCACCCCAACGAAAACAAATTTCCGAAAGGTCGACATGTAAATTGCCAACTCGCGACTATTGTGTCAGGTTCAACCGAACGAGGCTCGAGCCTCATATCATAATACATTGTCAAGTGGAAGCTGACGTAGAAGGAAAAAGAAAAGAAAAAGAAGAATGCGTTGCCCGGAGTACATTCCCTGTATCATGCGTAGATGTCGGACATGCGTAACCATGGCTATCTCTAACTGTCACGGCGCAACGAACCCTGTCCCTTGGAAAAGAAAACAAATATGTAGTTTTGATGAGTTGTCGAGGGTGTCAACAAAGGAGAAGAATGTAGTGAATGGATAGAGCAGAATCTATTAACGAGACCTTCGATGTCTCGCCTCTTAACGCCTTAAACACCGCCCGGGAATTCTCGAATAAAAAGTGCCGCGGCCATTAATGTAATGACAAGGATTGACCAGGGGATTCAAGTTTGAGCATGCGGCGGAGGCTGTCTTCCATTAGGGAGATTTGATCAGGTTGGTAAGGTGTAAGCTGGGCCTCTACAGGCGGGGCCAATGATGGACTGCTCTGCGCATTGGCTGTAAGAACTGATGCCGGAAACATACCACGAGGTAGGCGGTGGTGTGGCGGATGGTGCTGAGCTGGATCGGGCTGTCCTGATCGTTTGTGGGGTTGTGGGGAGTATTCCTGGTAGTTGTGTTGAAGAATCTGGTTGCGAGGAGTCATTGTCTGTTGCGCTCCCGCGTCGTCACGCCGAACTCGACCAGTGAAAAGATAACGCTTTAGCGAATCGGATGAATTGACATTCTGGTTCTGAAGGACTTTGGGTGTAGACTGCGTAGAAGTTCGGTTGAGTCGGGCTGCCCGCATACGTTCATGGTATGGTGTGGAGAAGGCCGGGCCAACTGGCTGACCTGGGTTCCCGTCAAGTTCATCTGGAGAAATGCCGATGGTAGTAGGGCGTCTAGGATTATTGCAGTGTCGCGTCTGGCTAGATACGGGTGCTTTGGGAGAGGGTGAGAATTGCTTGGGTGAATTGTGAAACTTCTGATCAGGTGATGATGGACTCAGATTGGGTGCATCCTCATTATCCGAACTAGCCCTACGAATTCTAGCCTGTCCCTTCTCAGCTCGAAGAGCATTAAACAATAAATCTAATGGAGATCCATCGACCCGTGAGACTGACGGAGGGCTAGGGGGGCTAGCCTCGTCCGAATCGGTTGTTGGACAAGAGAGTGTTTGCTCTGGGCTAGATGCGGCCTTGACGTCAGGGGAATCAGTCTCCGATCGATTGAGGAAACTTGGGATCGGTAGTGCCGACGGAGCAGGAGAGGCATGGAATGTAGATCCTGCGAATATGGGTCCAGATGCGTCTTTGGATTGGAGAGATGGGCTTTTGCGATCTACATTGTTTTGATTTTGCGATACAGTACCATCCTTAGTAGCCGAGGTCTTCTTGCTCTTCTTCTTGTTGCTGCGCGGTTTCTGGCTTGTCGAATTGGCGCGCAACGGCTGTAGAATTTCTAACGACGGCGTGGTAGGACTGAAATTTTTTATCTCATTGGGTTTATGGGTAGGAATGTCGTTCTCAGAAGCATATGTCGTCTTTGGCGTACCGCGATGCCGGCCGCCTTGGCGGCGGCGATTAGGTGTGTGATCGATCTGATATGCTTGTTGCATACTTCAGAGACATATATCCTGAAGTGCGAGAAGTTGAGAGAATTGACCTGAAGCCTGAAGAGGCGATGGAAGAGGATGAATTTGTCGGTTTGTAGATTATTCTTGGATGGCAGGTAGATGCGACGACGTAATGCGGGGCGGAAGACAATGAGGACATATTTGTGTTGTTGATTCCGCGGAAGTTGATTTGGGGAAAAACCAGGATGAGAAGAGAGAGAAGAGAGGGAGAGAGGTGGTGGATTGTAACCGCTATTTTTACAGTGACAAATTTGGATTAGTGCTGTGATTTGTTCAATGAGATGACCCGATTAACAAGTGGCTGTGCACTTGCCACAGTGGTATCGAGTTCTAGGTACAGTGAATAGAACCTTGGCGCTGAAAACATCAAATCTTTCAGGTATGTAAATTGATGTACGGTAATTCAGGCATGTACAGTACAGTGTCATTGTGGACCTTGTGTGCCTAATGCACATGTTTTTAGACTCTCTGATGTGGAGTTCCAGTGCCATTGTTCAAGGTTATCATTGTACCGTATGTACGCTAAAGACATGGAGCTTCAATGTCAGCAAACACGTTCATTGACTTGAGCGGTACCGCTCCTTTGTAAGGCATCTTTGCGTAGAATTTAAGTACCTCGCACGTACTCATATACTAGGCAATATCGATAGAGGGGCAACCTTACGTACAGTACACACATATTACCTAAGTTTCTTAGCTGTTGTATTCCGCAACCTTGAAGGCTACAAAACAACCCGCCAGAACACCTACCATAACACATACCATCACCTATCTAAATAGGGTCCTGAGATGGGAAGAAGCCTTGATATTTAACCCGTTCTGTTCCCGACCTGGGTGTGATAATATTTAACAGCCCACATACGATTTCGGCGTTTCCTTTCTGTCGATTAAGCACGCAAAGACAGCCATCATCCCAACGCCGCTAACCTATCACGATAAAGACACCTCTTCCAAGACATCGGATTGCGATCACTCTCTACCGACTACCGATTACTGACCACTGAACACACGAAAATGGCGGACGTTGACATGACCGACGCTCCCAGTGCATCCACCGCCGTTGCCAAGAAAGAGCGTAAAGGTGGCGATGTTGATAGCAAGAATGATGGCAAGAAACGCTTCGAGGTCAAGAAGGTAAGGGAAAAATACAAGCAAGAATTCTGAACTAGTAGTTTCTTTAGTACTAATATCCGAGGTTTAGTGGAATGCTGTCGCTCTCTGGGCTTGGGACATCGTAGTTGATAACTGCGCTATCTGCCGTAACCATATCATGGACTTATGCATCGAATGCCAAGCAAATCAAGCCTCTGCTGCCAGTGAGGAGTGCACAGTAGCTTGGGGCATGTGTAACGTGAGTTACGTCTGTTATTTTCTCAATCCAAGATACCTGATTAACTTTTTGTTGTAGCACGCGTTTCACTTCCATTGCATCACGCGATGGCTCAAAGCCCGACATGTCTGTCCGTTGGACAACCGAGACTGGGAATACCTAAAGTACGGTCGTTAGGTTAATACAAGATGTTTACTTGGGGAGGATCACACAATTAATCTCGACCATCACGCTGTCTTAACGCTATCAATGTCATTGCCCGAAGCTCAGGAGACACATCACATCGCAGGCATATCTGTAGCGGTGCCGTGGAACGGAGTATATTACTCGAACCATGTCCCGTCTTTAAGTTTCTAGAGTTCTCTAGAACTAGTCTCTGTCCACCTTTCCCATAGATCCGTAGAGACGGCTTTTAAGTGCCAATAAACGATCCTCTATTTTTCAAACAGTTTCTCGTCGATAACTATATTTTGCTGTGCACTTGTAATTGCCGGTTCCCCTCCAACAGGAAGCCATTTGACCGGGTGTTTATTGAAGAAAGGCCACGGAGGGACAACAAGAAGGAAGGTAAGAGCCGTGCCAGCAAGGCCTATCTTGAGCGCGAGAGTAATGTCCTGGAGGATGAAGCCGACGAGGAAGGAAACAGCCTATCCAGAAAGTAGCACGGTTAGTAGATGCTCGTATGCGGCAGGGATGAATATTTATAGGAGATGGTTCTTTCGTACTCCAGCAATTGCGAGGGCAGCTGTTGCTAAGAGCTCAGCCAGCTTCTGACCTTCAAAGTCCTATAGAAAATAACTGGTCAGTGACGTTTGCAAACCAATCTATGAAGGAGGAAAATTGTCACGCACAATCTGACCGTCCACTGCATCCCTTACTTGGTCCAAGAATTTTTCAGCCATCGTTGTGTAGGTTGAGTGTTTCGCTAATTCAATAATGCCCCAGGATGTTGTCGCAGAGCAGCTTTGTCTTTCTGATGGTGATAACGATAGTCGCAGTTCCAAGAAGCTTACCTGGCAAGTACCCTGTTGCGGCTGTTCAGGCAACGTGGTACCTTGTAGGCGGTACCCAATCAGGAAATTCCTACAGGTACGGAAAGACGCATGTGGCGCTAGATAAGAAATGTATTGGCTGCCTGCCTTTTGATAAACCAGCAAGCCACATCAACGCAACCTTGTTTCACAACTTCAAAGCACTTATTCATTGATACATGTATAGGTATATATCTTGCATAAATATGAATAACTCTTCATTAGCTATATTACCATAGCACACTGATCTAGTATGGCTATTGAGGGGTATTGGGTTCACCACATGTCTTGGTCCTAGACTAAGGCACGTTATCCCATATCAGATTAGAGCCATTGGGCTGCACATGTGGTGTAATGGAGCTTGTTTCAACCTGTGGATTTAGGTATTACAGATTCCACCACTAAAATGGATAATTGACAAATAAGAAACGTCCTATAACGAAACACGGATGAAATTTCCGCTTAAGATCAGTAAGATTGCAAGTTGAGAGAAATTTTCACATTCTAAACGTTCTACGATAAAAGCGATGACATTGAGCATTTTGAACATTGAAGTTAGTAAGGTACCCAAGTACTTTACCCATATATGTGGACTTAGTGGATCCGCATGGTCGAGATTTCCTGCAGGAATTTTCGCCTCTTTTAATGTCAATTCCCCTCCGTATGACTGGCTGATTGGTTGCGTCAATAGCCTAATATTTTTTTTTTTTTCATAAGGGCCAAAGCTTCTGAGTGAACCTAAAAATCAGCTGCTCTAACCTAAGGTAACCTACCAACCATCTCGTCGATTCTTTCAACCTCATCTCAATACTCTCTTCACAAAAAATATCGACCCCAGTACGGTTTTCGGACTATTGCACATACATTGCGCTTCTTTCTAGTAGACACCGCTGAGACAATCAAATACTTCCCTTTGGAAGAGCCTCCTTATTGATTGTACTTAATTAAGAACAAAGTCCGTTCTTATACATCGTCGCTGTCTTTGTCGATCCCGAAAGACTAGAAACGACTTAAATTGCTCAATTCGTCAAATCAGTCAGACAACTACTACTGTTCATCTATACATTAATCGCCGACTTGCCTCGACTTCGCGCAGGCTAACATTTGGTTCACCGATCCCACCAACATCCCCTGAAAGCTTTAGGTGTTGCGTTATTTCTTTCGGCACGTCGAGCTCTCCATCGCGGTAAATACCGCTACCCTTCAAAAACCACCAAGTTGGCGGGCCTCAGCTGCAACAAATTCTCCTTCTCCCGACCGCTACTAGGCCCCCTTTGCTGGGTCTATAGCGGCGTCAACAAGAAGCCACCATAACTTGACTGTCGCGTCTACTATTTTGACATATCAGGAAGTCCTTTCACTCGCCAATCCGGTTAAGATAGCTTTGTTTCCTGCTGGAATCTGATCTTGGTGTTCATGTTCTAGTCTTGGCCTGAACATCACACCGAGCTTCTTTTTTTTGCAGTCGGCGTGCTGCCACGCCTGCTGCAGAATATTGATGCTGGCAGATTAAGTACGCCACCCAGCATGTACGCCTTCCCATAATCAGCACGCGGAAGGCTGTCCTCGAGCAGAGTATACTTTTCAGCCGAACAAGGTTCATCGGATCACATAGAATACCCCTATTTCGGTGTCTCGTAGATACCTTGAACAGCTTATAGACGAGAACGGTCTTCATACAAGATGTCTGACCACGAGGAAGCCGCCTCCGGATCGGGCTATAACACCCCGGTCCCGGAACTTGACGACCACCGACACCAAATCTCTTCCACACAGAAACCAGAACGTGCCCGTCGTGGTACTGTTGATACCCTTTATGGATCTCGCCAGCATCTACAACAGACTGGCCCCTATTCGCCTTCTGACATCCGGGTTCGGGACTTCGAGGACGCAATCGTCGACGAAGACGATGGAAATATATCCCCAATGGCTCCCCATAGCCGCAGGCCCACCTTCAACTCCACGAACGAGCAACCTCGTGATATATCTCCCCCTAACTCCGTCAAGGCCTTCGCCGAGGCGCGTCGCCGCGAACGTGCTCTTTCGATAACGGATGCCCGCGCTCAACGACAAGACGAAGGTGATACTCTCCATCGAACCTACTCTTCTATGAGCCGTAAAAGCCAGGTTAGCCAACGCTCTGGACGTAGCAAACCCGGCACATATGTTGCCGACGATGGGGCAAGTTTAGCAACAAACAAGACCGCAGAAGACGACGTTTGCTTTCCCATGCAAGATGAGCACCGCCGTGATCAGTTACATATCGATTTCGACTATCTGGAGAACTTTGTCGCATCTGAAAATGCGGCACGAAGAGAGAGCTTTGGTGCTCAAGGGGCTATCCGGGTGTTTCCCAACTTGAGACCAGAGTCAGCAGCATCTCAACCCTCCCCCTTGATTACTGTCGACGGTGACTTTCTTAATATTCCGTCTGGATCATCGGATACCGAACACGAGAAGACCGAACATGCAGCCGAAGAAGAAGTAACTCCTAAGCCTGTCGACAAGGAGCAGCATCTTGATCCTAACCGTTTTAGCTTCTTCTCTTCTGCCTGGGAGTCCACCATTCACGCTGCTGAATTTGGAGATCTTGTCCTTCCTGGCGAGGATTTGCGCGGCCTCTTCACGTTTCCCCGCGACGAGCCAGATGGTGTCTGGTGGTTGAACGTCAATAGACCCAAGGAGGAGGAAGTGCGGGCTTTATGCAAGGCTTTTGGAGTGCATCCATTGACAATCGAGGATATTACGACCCAGGAAGCTCGCGAGAAGATTGAAATCTTCCCGTCTTATTATTTTGCTTCGTTCCGGTCTTTCAACGTCGTTCAAGATGAGGACGGCCCCGACTATGAGCCTTATAACATTTATGTCGTCGTCTTCCGTGAGGGTACATTAAGCTTCAGCTTTTTACCCAACGATCATGCCGCTCAGGTCCGAAAAAGAATCTCTAGTCTAAAGGAATACGTGTCCTTGAGTAGCGATTGGATCTGTTACGCTTTAATGTAAGTTCGACCCATGAAAAGGAAAATATTGGGAGTGAACAGCGTTAACAAATCTTTTTTAGCGATAACATCGTCGATTCATTCGCTCCCGCAATCCACAGAATCGAGTTGCTCACGGAAGCTATCGAAGACTCGGTTTTTGTCGCTCGTCCTGATGACATGCACATGTTTCTACGGAAGATAGGTGGCGTCCGCAAGAACACGCTTGCACTCATGCGCGGACTCGGAGGCAAGGCCGACATTCTGAAGGGTTTCACGAAGCGGTGCAACGAAGACTACAAAGTCACGCCGCGGATGGACATCGGCATGTACCTCGGCGATATCCAGGATCACGTCGTGACCATGATGACGAACCTCACACACTGCGAAAAGATCCTATCCCGAGCACACAGCAACTACTTGGCTCAATTGACGATTAGCAGCATTACGCAGGGGACGGAGACGAACAAAGGGCTAACTAAAATTACATTCTTAGCCAGCATCATCGTCCCGCTGAATGTTGTTACAGGTCTTTTTGGCATGAACGTCAAGGTTCCTTACAGGGATATCGACAACAACAATGCCTTCTTCGTTATCTTAGCATGCTTGGGCGCCTTTTGTGTGATCTGTATATTCTCCGCACGGAGGATGCGTTGGATCTAGGATATCCGTCGCCTCCAGCCGCGGCGTCTATATCGACTATTTCATAGATAGGTTGGAGTGCTCTTGGCATCTTCATACCATACATAATGGTCAAAATATCCCCCTGGCAGCCACCCGAAGGGTTGATATTGAACCAATTAGGTAATGCAACCCGCTCCCTATTTCTAGTCACAATTGGCAGTACATTAGCTTTCATGGAGTGAGACTAGGACCTGGCATTCATATGCTTTTACAAACGATAGCATACCTAGATAGTTTAATTCCATCAATGCGAAGATTTTTTAATATGTATTCTCTTTTTTCCGTAATCCAATCACACTGTAGCGATTTCAAGGGATTCCTAACTCGAAGAATGACCTTTTATTAAGACTACCTGAATCCATGCCCTTGTGGCCGATTTAAGCCAATGCGCAAACATCCAGGCCCAGCCCCTTAATATGATCGGCATGCGTCAATTCCTATTCTCCTAGCTCTGGCCAACCGCTACAGTTGAGTATTCTCAAAGCTATTGACAACTGAAATATGATCACATCAACTGCCAGTGGTTTTCTATTCCCAGTTCCAATTGTGTTAGGAGACTGCTGCAGTACTTGTTAGTTTACATTTTAACTCTACGTGTGTCTTGATACTAGGAGTGGTGACTTTGAACGTGTTTTGAGAATAAGGAGAGTTTACCTATTCTCCTTATAGTTGAATGTACTTTCTACGTTATGAAAGCGGTATACAGTGAGTCACGGGAAGGTTGCCATGTCATATCGGTCTAGGGGCGTCTTTAATTAGGTCAAGATATGTAACTAATTTGTCCTCAGATACGACCCTAATACGGACAGTTTTCTAGTTAGCTGATACCTCATCTTTGACTTTTCATAGTAATCCCCTACTCTGTAATTTATACATCATCCAAAATGCCAGCCCAACGATCAATAACCCATAATGCGCTTGAGGTTTATCTTTAAGCCGCTTCTGTATCGTCCGACGCTGTCGCTTTGGTGACTCCGGACGAGGCTACAGAATTGCCGCTTATGGCTTCTAGACCTAGTGTTATCACATCTCAAGCTTAAGTAGCTGAGGGAAATTCGGTAACCCCGTCGTCTTCGTCTAGTGGATTTTCGAATCGTCGGCCACATAGACTCTAGAGACTAATAGGGAGATAATGTTGAATATTCCCCGTATATTCCGGACTTCTCGTTTAACAGAGCAGTGCGGTGACGTCAATGGCGCCCAGTCTCAGGGGTTGCATAGCTCCGCGATTAATAAGCTGAGATAAACCCAGAAATGGGCATTAATAACCTTCAGCCATCTCATTCTAAATATGACCCTGCTACTGTAAAACCGGCAGCACCTCGGCTAGGTAGCTTAGATTCAGTGATTCATGGCAGAAGCCAAGACTTATCATCTCTCGTACAATATAGCGCTCTGACTTCTAGCGTAATAAATCAAGTCACCGCCGACGGAAATCATTCATTGCCGTCCGTTGGAGGCTCCTCAATTCATAATCCTGCTCAACCGGCTGCAGCATTTGGTTAGCCGCCTGTAAATGGCACAGGTAGAGCCGGTCCTTATAATCACCACGCCGATTATGTACGCCAATGCGCCAGTTAAAGTCGCATCGGACACGATTTGTCTATATGTGTAGGACCTCCAGGGCCGGATGGTGCTGTCCATGGTTGTCCATATTGTAACGCAACCGCCCACTCGTGCCCTCGCACGAGTCATATGAGCGCGGACCTTAGATATCATTATCTAGTCTTGTTGAGAGATCGCTGCCCTTCAATTAGCAGCGTTTAAAAGAATCATCATACGACCACAGATCGAGAGCCCTGCGAAATTTACCCTTAGACGCGAGCATTTCGCGAGAGGCGCCGACGCTATCGTATTCGCAATTTACGACTATTTGCGTGACGACCCTCGGATCTTGTCGGTGGATCCCGCGACATGAAATAGAGCTATGATTATGCTCAATCGTGACTCTATCCTAGGGCTCCCGGTTAGTCAGCGGAAGTTGGATTACCTCTTCAGGGTATATCCGAACGATAAATTTGAAAACCACGAACTCGGTTTATCAGACCTAGCGCCATCATCCAGTGAGATGGCACACCCATCCAAGGAACAAATTGGATATCATGCCAAGAGTGATTCTATGTAGCCAACTGATCTGAATTAGCTAGACTGAATTTACATTAATACAAACTTCAGCCTTTCTGTTGAAATTGACTCCTTTGACCTTGTTGTGGTGCTAGTATTGTAAGATTCTCGTTAAATGCCTTCTTGACCAACAATAGCGACGAGCATCATCTACGTTTGGTGTAGTCTCCCTACAATAAAATCTCAAAGCCCGCCGTCGCCCATAAAGAAGGTACCTAATACATACCTAGTCAACCATTCCCGTATCCTCATTAAGAAGCCCCTGGTACCTCAGCGTTATCCGAGTCTTCCTGGGGACATGTATACAATCTTAGCCTTTTTTTTCATCCTCTAGTCCTCCGTCGGATAACTCCTACACCTTCTTGAATTCTCACTACACACTACAACGTTCTCAACCGACTTTGGGGTATTTTCTTCATGAAGGTATGGCTATCCGGGAATATGTCAAGGTACCTACATTACCCGCTCAATTTCTAGTAGCGATAAGACTGCGGTATCGACTATATCACGTGACTACGCCGACTCCCTATTCACAACGACTGCACTTGGAATAACTAATCCTTAGAACGCCACCATGGAGAGACCTTTGACGACCTTATATTTGACTCCTAGAGGAATAATCGTGAGAGCACTTCTCACAAACACAACTTTTTTCTCATGGTGACCAATTCAACCGATATTACATCAACTAATATCATCATGAGCGCAAGAGTCCCTGTGAGAGAGCCGTCACACCCTGGGCACCTCCCTAACCTCAACAATCAATATGATCTAGTAGATCAACCCATCGTGAGGTCTGACGCTCAGCGCGTGGCGCGAGATCAGCAGTTGGTCTCCGTTCAGAACGCTCCAGGCAGATCCGGCTTCTCGGCGAATTACCCAGAAGACGTCGATAGCCTAAGCGATGACGAGTCGCTTGACGACAGCTAAATTGAAGATGACATTCGCGATGAGGTCGAGCAGCAAATGCTCCAATGCTGCGACTTTTGCTTCAAACGGCACGTCGCACTCGTCAGCGACATCTGGCACGAATTCGAGTATGTACTTGAAGGCATCTTTCAGTTCTATACCGCGGCAGAAGAACGCGTAGTTTCGCAGGGATGGCGACGCCAGCAACACCCCCACGAGATTAATTACCCGACTGACAACGACGTATTCGATCATCGCTGTAAGTTCCACCATAACCCTTATTGAATCCATATTTAACTAACCACGTACTCGTAGTCCCCGAACGAGCTCCGTTCGTCCCATCCATAGATGCAAGCGAACTAGCCCCAGTGCCGGCGCGCCTTCCCGAGCCGTCCGTTCTTCAGGAGCAAATAACCAAAGCTGTGTTGGATTTCGATGGGCGACAACCAACACACACTCGGTTGTTTGCCTTTCAAGAAGAACAATAGCTAGTCCACTTTTCGCTCTTTCGGCAACGACTAACGCAAGTCCAATTGTCTATCCGTCAGCGGCAAATAATAAGATCTCAGTTGGCTTCCCTTCAGCGAAAACTAGCGAATAACAACTTGAAGATAGATACAATGGGACTAGCAGCGCAAGAGCACGCTCGGGCCTCTTGCGGTCGTCGCGACGTCGTTTTCGCAATCGGAGTCGTCAGCGTGGCTCATTACGCGACGCTGCGAGACCTGCTGGTCTTCCTTCTCGACATCCTCCACCTCAGTCAGAGTCGTTGGCTCAGCGAATTCTCAGACACGCGTCATCGATCCAACCAGCTGAAGAAGATGATACACCACAGTCGGATGGCAACAGAGGTCTCCTGTTGGATGAGAACACCCTGGTAGTACGTGGAAGAATGGATGGGCTGCAGAATCTATTCAACGACATACTCTCGATCTTAGAGGACGCGGGTGAGATCAATTTCCTCATCCAGTTTGACCATCCGATTCCAGCGCTCTCCGATTGTGCGAACTGCGGTCAACGCAGCCACTGTCTCGGCGACTGTGTGACAGCCTGGAGTCTTTCTGGCGACGTAAATGGTTGCTATCTTTGCAACAGTATCGACTATACAATTGACGATTGCCCCAAGCACCCAAATGTACAAGATTCGACTCGGTGTGAGTACGAAGTGGTTCGTCGTAGTGGTCGACCTCCGCTAAGGTCCAGGCGCGGATGGAACGAGCTGGCGGTTCGAATGGAGCACGACGCGCCCGGTCCGATTAACAGACAGCGAATGATAGGGCTTCAGCGGCAGCAGTTTGTAGGATGGGATTGCCGAAGGCCTTCCACAGAACAACAATATTTGTTGGTAATCGATCCCGCTACCGAGAACCTAGAGGCCATCAGAGTTCTCGAAGACCAAGGCGCCCATCACCAAGCGGCGAGTATGAAGAGACGTCATTCTCCGACGAAAGCACTGAGAGTTAGGAACCCTAGCGACGTTCAAGCAGTAGGCTCAACTGAGCTATTCTGTATCGACCATATAGCTTTTCTTCAGTGTCTTTACCTCCTGTCAGGTTGTTATCAAGTCAGTGTGCTCGGATAGGCGTACTGCAGAATTGAAACCATTCGAAGTCATATTATGCTTCTTGTAAACATTCGTAGTCCTTGAAGTCCATCTCCGTGAAACAAGCCTATATAGAATATCATATTTAATAAGGTCAGCCTTAATTGGGCATGCCCCCAGGATGGTATGAATAGAATAGGTGGGTAGTCATACTAGAGGATTATTCCGTGGTCGAAATTGACACTACCTCATTCATCGTTGAGTGGGTATTATTCCGCGTAACATAACAACGCTCGAGGACATCTTTTGCGTACTCGTAACTAAGTAGATAGTCAACAAGCACACTGGAGAATACAGATAACATAGAGATTCATAAGATAGTAGCTAGAAGTGTGTTTTCCTGAGGTTCCTATTCAATGAGTAAGTCGTCAAGATTGGTGAAGTAACTGACCTAGCAGACAGCGATGATATTACCTAATCGTATGGAATAACACTGAACTACCGCATATCAGCCTATATTTCAGCCATGAAAGACTTCCCTTGGTATTCCGTACATTAATTCTAGTTAACTTTGCATCCTGCCAGTTCATTACGCTTATTTGACATCATTCCAAGTGACCATCGCTGTTATTCCGCATGCTTACATAATCGACGATCTGCTTGCATTCTTCCGCGCCCACCTGTGCGGAATAATTTTTAGTGTTAGGCTTCAATAGGTACAGGGTCTACCTTTTTAAGGACAGGGATTTAGGGCTAAATAGTAGGGCATCCGAGTAGAATACAATCCAAACTAGATCGAGGTATGTGTCTACTAATCGTGAATATTTAGAACTAGAATGAATTGAGACGAAATCAATTGTCGAAGAGTACCTAGCGTTAATATACCGGGTGGCTGTGAGCCTGTGAGGATGCGCTTACGAAGCTCAACATTACGTTGCAACGCCCCTAAAGTACGGGGGGCCATAGCGAGAACCGAGCGCCTCATTTTAGTAGCAAGGGTTCTCTAAAACCCAGCCACGCCATTCATTACTAGGCGATATACGGTTATGGGCTTCAAAGATACTACCACTTCGCTCTGAGTGAGTCTCATAATTGTGTAGGATTCCACAGACTTCCATTATAGAAATTTTGGAGTTCCTCTACTGGCCATTTGGGAATTTCTATGCATACCTACCTGGTATATGTCTTTCCGTTATTCTCTACGTTGTCCTCCGCAGCTTACGTAAGATACTACTACCGAATTGATGATTAGGCCAACAATTTGAGCATGTCTACACCTTTGATGTGCACAGCTGGTTTTTGACTTGTTAAAGAGTGTTGCATGTGGCTTTAAAGATCCAATGCCAGTGCTCTTCTTCAATGAAGCAAAATCCAATACGCGACACTCGTGATATGCTATGAAACTAACGCCGAAATGGACAGTTAAAGAAAGAAAAAACACAGTTTGATTCAACAATCTATTAATACAACCACTAGAAGGCGTACTCAAAACGATGGCCAAGCTTCATAAGGAAGGTTCATTGTTAGTCTGAGGTGGTTCTGACAGTGGACTGGAATGCCGCGATGAAGTCTCAGCTGAGGCGAGTCGGCGAAAAGCTCGATCCGCGATGCCTACCTAAAAGAATGCCCCTGAATATAGCATCGAGTTCGTCTTGTGAGACAAATCTTCTTGCTTGAGCGCGTTCGACTATATAGAGGAGACCTTGGCCTCCGATACGGTGCTCAACCCGATCTCCGTGACTATAGGGGTCGCATCTCTCGTCAGGGAACCTCCACTCGAGCCGATCTCTATCTGGCACCTGATCCATGCCGACCATATTACAACGACAGTGCCCAAAAACTGCTCCGATGGTCGGATCTAGATGAAATGGGCGATAAGCCGAAGCGTGGCACGATACGGAGTGAATAGTATCGCTCGATGAACCTAGACGGGTTGGAGCATTCTCGCCGGCCGGATGTAGCGTAGTATCTGTGTCAGCGTCGAAGAATACGTGATCGCGACCGGGATTGTGTACTATGCTGACCATCAGCTCAGACATACTAGGAGGGCCCGTCCTTCGTAGCCAGAGATCTATGCATGTTACAAAATCTGGCTGGTCCACTATAATATCTTGGAAGTCTAAGAGAAGACGACTAGGCACGCCATGAAATATCTTCGTATGGCTGGGTTCATCGCTGTGCTCGAAAGGAGGCCTATTTTGAGACCTGGGATGAAATATCGTCAGTCTGAACTCCCGAGGCGCGAAACCACGACCCAGACACTCTACCGTCAGTACGATCGGCTCGGAAGATGCTAGGCATATCATTGCATGGTGCAGTTCTCGGAGCAGACCTTGGAAACACACGCGTGTGTCGACGACATGGTTTATGCGCGAGTCTTCGATTTCTGTTAGTGATTCCATCCCTGCCGTCAACCCTACTGTGTTAAATTCGTGCTATAATAGGACAGTTGCTTGCACAATGGGCTTAGTAGTGGCGATGGAGAATGGGTTGACTCTTTTGACGAAGAAGAAGAGGGCGGATGTTCAAGGGAAGAAATAAATAGTAGTTTAGAGTAGAAGACAGGTCCCTTGACTCCTAGACTGTCTAAGTACGCATCTAACCTTTGTTATGTATAATAATGGGTAAATATCCGTCTAGATTCGCTAATCACCATTCGTTCGGCCCTCTTTGTTAAATTGGGTAGTCAAAGGACTGCTTTCATGTAGAGCCATGGTTTCTTTCTCGGTATTGTTCTTCCAATGGTTACACAAGTCAATATGTGACTCAGCAGCCTACGTATTATTTTTCATGACGTTTAGAAGCACATTCACAGACTACCTCGTGTATTCTAATATGTCTTCCTGATCCCTACGGTATTCATAATTATTTTATTAAGACTAGGACTCAGCTTGGCAATGCCTAGGTAGAGATTGCAGTATAGCATGAAATAAAGTTTCTTGAACTATGAACCGCAAGAAGCTACATGTAAAGAGACCGGGTCCTCTCGGTAAGAGACCCAAAAAATTGGCATTTGTGTGAGTTCCTTGGCCAAAACCCAACACTTCAGTTATGGCCATGTTCTAGAAGAATGGAATTAGGGTGATCTGGAAATACATTACAGCATTTATACGTACCACAATACGTGTACCCCATTTAAAATTAAGTACCCCTATCCTAACTTGCTGTACATAGCCACAGGGGTATCTGATTTCGGATTAGTGAAGGGTAGTCTTGCATGTGGTTATTCAATAATCTCTACGGTACTCCGTTGCCCAACAGCATGGGTTGGACATATCCCTTGGGTACCGGTAGGGGTCCACTGTGGTTGTTGTCATGTACAGTTCTGCGTAGGTTGACCTAACACGAGAAAATCTAGATCAATGTTGACGAAGACGTCCTACACAGGACCTCTAGACCCTTGTGGATCCTGAGTTGGGAACTTTGGATCCATATTATACATCCTTCTCACAGAAAAAGCAGCACATGTTTCTTTGTTTGCAGCTTCCTTGCTGCATAGGAATATTTTGCGGTGGCAAATACTAATATCGATTAGGAAGGGGGTGCGTGGTTACGGCTGTGTATGGCTTCAAGCCTCTACTGTTAATAGGATACATACCTAGGCACTTTGGATGCCATTCACATGAACTAAGCATCGTCGGTTAAGATATCGAAGCGTGCAGGATTTTTCTGCTATCCCGAGCACGCAGCACCTACACATGTGTTTTGAAAAGAATTTTACCGCAGAGTATTACAAATTGTGCCCATTCTATTCTCCTTACTCACTGTAAAGCATGGGCGTCGGCCACGGTCATGAGCGTATACATACCTAGATAAGTACCTACGTAATCAGTCTAGATAGACAGGCATTAAGAAGGTATAAGCTTTTAATGGAGCCATTCTTTCGGCACTTGGTGCTGGGGTTAAAAGCGGATATCTCAACAGGGGCTATCAGGTACATTTAGATCTATTGGGCGCTTATCCCCCTATTCTTCATTATCACCTCCTCCACATATGTAGAAGTAGTTCATATTTCGAAATCGGAGCACAGAGGTTCCCTGTTCAGCTGAAAAACTTACAAGGGGATAACTAGGGGCAGGATGAGAAGTTGGCATTGGTTTGTCATCAGTTAGGGAAAGGGGCATGAGCGTCGATACTGTCGCCACAACAGACATCATAGAGACAACCAACAAGCCAACAATAGTACGAAGGGAATAGTAAGGAACTCACTGAAATTCCCTTATAACAGAAAGATTTCTTCGGAAAGTCGACGTCGCTATGTCCGATACTTCTCTCTAGGTATGATATTATACATCTTTCCTCTGGAAAATGCCGTTACTAGTTTATTTTGAGTGGTCTAAAACTACCAATGGCAGACTCTGTCCCCTTTCTACGACAGCTATCACGCCCCTTCATCTTCTAGAACCATAAGACTTCCACGCACGGCCATAACGAAACGTTGCAAAGTCTTCACCGCTATATTTCAAGCTGCAATGTCTCGTCACTCGAACACCTGTTCGGAAGAAAAGAGGGACAGAGTACAAACAAGTACTATTTCTCCGAATCTGATACCTAAAGTAGTAGAGGAAATTAGCCGGGCGTACGGGACTAGTGGAAAATTCCGCATGCAAGGTCTACAACTGCCGATGGAAGGCCCCGTTGCAACACCAATTAAAGTAGAGCCTCAACGATTTCCACCCCATATGATCTTCGGTTTGAAAGCTTACAAGGATGTGTTAGTGACCAGGCCGGCACAGGGCTGGATGTAACTGCGTGGCCAAGTCTTGTTTATGACCCGAGAGGGACTGCAGCAAGGATCCTCCATCAACCTGATCTCCCCTATGGTTCTTGGCGCCTGATGGGATATCTTATCTGATTGATATTTGTCTTTTATCTTAACATATTTTCATCCACTCATCTACCTAGGAGGTAGCTAATCAATTCAGCTATAACATCCATAATGACTATTTGGCCATTTTTAATATACCTAGGTATGTGACGCTAAGTAAAAGTTGCATTGTCGATACCCCGTTCTGCCCGCGTCGAGGAATATATAAGAGGATACCTCTAAACCTAATCTAGCTATAACAAATAACTAGTCAAATTCCCCAAGAAATCATGTCGCCTTAATTTCATAGCTGCTTTAAGTGTGAATCAATAGCCGGACAAAACGTCATATACAACTCAGGGCCTTCGGAATGGGATTTCTCAAGTACCTAT
The DNA here is from genome assembly GCA_002120335.1 of Hypoxylon sp. EC38. NCBI lineage: Eukaryota > Fungi > Ascomycota > Sordariomycetes > Xylariales > Hypoxylaceae > Hypoxylon > Hypoxylon sp. EC38. Next base: position 18,773 of record KZ111253.1, on the reverse strand, counting down.
TGGTCGGATATGATTGTGGGGTGAAGAAAATGGCAGTCCTGGAGACATGAAGACGTTGAAATTAAATTGTTTAAGAACAGGGGTAGCTGTGTTGAACGCGCAAGCTCTACCACCCAAAGCTCCACATTAGCTACGGCTCGTCTCCACCTAAGGACAACGACATCACCTCATAACATGTCGTGAGATCATGTCTGAATGGTTGTTTCCCTTGTTGTGCAATAAGGATTGCGTCGTAAGCTATAGCAGGATGGCTGAATACGTTCATTTCCTAACTCACTTTTAGAAATTATTGTGAAGATCCGGCAACGCGACTCCAATTTGCATCATGTAATGAGAAATATCGACATACAGTAGCTCGAAGGGACGCTTGGGCAAAGAGAAAGGCTCCTCAATGTCGGCTACACCGCGTGGAATACGCATTGGGCAATGAAGATCGCCGGTGATCCATGGACCTCTGAGAAGGATGACGACGCGGATGGCTGAGAGTAAATGACACTATTGAAGCTCGGACGTGGAATTCAGTCTGGATGCGCTTTCGACGACATATATAAGACCATGGTTTCTGGCCTCAACTGAGTCGAATTTCCTCAGCACACAGCATCACTCACTCAACTACTCTCAACCTCCAAACACCAACTTTCAGAATCACAAGTTCCAAACAAATCGATCAAGATGAAGTTCTCCGCTTTCGCAACGACTCTTCTCATCTCCATGGCTGTTGCCATGCCGGCTGACCACCCGCCAAAGCCAACCAAGACACCTGTTCCGCCTCCGCCTCAGGTTGAGGGACGTGATGTTCCTCCACCACCGCCGGCTACCGACAAGCCCATCCCAACTGAGAAGCCTCATCCTCCTGCGGCTCGGGGAGTTCCTCCCCCACCACCACCACCTGAGCAGGTCCCTCCCCCCGTACAGGCGCGAGGTGTTCCTCCTCCCCCTCCTCCTCCGGGCAAGCCTCAGCCTCCTGTGGCACGAGGAGTGCCACCGCCTCCTCCCCCACCGGAGCAGCTCCCTCCTCCGGTTGAGCAGCGAGATGTCCCTCCGCCACCGCCGGCAACTGACAAGCCCAAGCCTACCGAGAAGCCCCAGCCTCCTGCGGCACGAGGTGTCCCTCCCCCGCCTCCCCCGCCTGAGCAGGTTCCTCCTCCCCAGCGCAACTAGGGCAACCAGCAAGCTATAGTGCGGAGAATCGAAGTACGCGGATGATCTTACCAGCACTTTGGGGAGCAATCCGACGACAAGAGAATTCTGGTGGATCAAGTACTTGTCTTCGATTTGTTTATGGTACAACAATTTGTTCGAGTGTTTTGGAGGGAAAGCGGCCGCCGTTGGCAGTGGTCTTAATTTTGGGTGGTTTCACATGCGATTTCAGAATATCTGGAGTTACATACTATCTACTTCTTGTCGTTCCTTTAGATGCCTGGCCAGGCACATAATCAATTAGATTGTCATTCTTTTACCTTCGTTCTTCGTTGATGCCAATTGTGAATCCTTCTGTTGAAATATGACAGTCGTTAGAATTCTTCCGTTTTATCATGAGTAAGCAACTTTACGTAAGCCTCCCTTTGGCCAGTAGACACCAACAGCAATGACTGTAATGACTTCGCCAAAGGCTGTTAATCGCCAACTATAGTGTGTTCGCATGGATCCTTGTAAGCTTTAATATCTTAGTGACATAACGAACGTCATAGGAATTACTAGACTGAGCTACCATATAAACCATTAACACCGAGGCTAATAATCACTTGATCACTACATATAAGATTAAGTAATAGCCCCTTTTAGCAAAGCTGAGTAATATACCTTTATGACGATACTGCTGTAAACGTTATCACTTACTATGGATACATGAATAACCGCTTCTGGACAACCACAGCGACAATTGGACACCTCTCGTATCTATAGATAATTAAACCATAACTTCACCTGACGATTTTATGTTGATTAATAGTATAGTTATGTGATTAAAGCTAATGAATTCCTTCATTGTTTGCAATAGAAAATGTCAAAGATCTGTGGCATCACGAGCCTATGAGTGCGCGCATTACTAAGCAAACAAATCAAAGATCTGATATTCTAATATCCATAATAATTATCGTTTACTAGAATAAATATATTTTTTAAGTGCATTCATCCAACCCGATACATGACTATTTGGTATTCAGCTAAGAAACCCGGTGAAATTTAGTCGTCGCCATCACCTTCATCTTCATCCTTGCTTACCCTGTCGATTTTATACTTCTCTTTTATATCTATATACCCGTAGCTTTACAGAATAAGTCCACTTAGCAGTTCAAATAATACTTCCACATCTCGCCCTCGGCGATCTTATTCTCTTCGTCACCATCTTCATCACCATCTTCCAGGGACCTCGCGCACCCCCGAGTCTCAGTGGTAATTATATGTAGCCCCGTAACAATTTTCCTATAATAGGTATTAATGCCTAACTACCTAATGTATGCGTTTATCTCGTTCTGAATCTAAGGGTACTACCCCTTTCTCAAGATGAACAGATGTGGGTCCACATTTACCCCCTGACTCCTCATACCAGCCACAAACGGACTGAAGAACCCTCATATAGTTACCAGCAGAGAAGAATGCTCTGCGTACCTATATATTCATGCGTGAATCATCTAGTCGGCATCCTATTAGAAGTAAGTAATTGAGGCGAAGGAATTTTGTACAAGGGGACAAAACACATCCATATAATCCCAATGAAGTTGTGGGTTAATTCTCGTCGTACTAAAGATACACGATATTATACAGATTACATTTCGCCGCATAAGACTCGATGAAGCATACTCGAGTACATATATTTCATAGATAACTAAAGGCTGGTTCGTTACGTAGGAAGTTGGAATGTCGCATTTGATTTAGTAGCGTCTGGGGCGCTTCAGGGGATACAAGCGCTATTAGAAAGTGGTAGGGTTGCAGCGCATTCCCACCGCCATTCCCGCTACAAGTGTAGCCACAGCACAATGTCTTAGGTCGAATTTAGAGGGGATGGCGTTCAGTAGTGCTGATTGATTGGCTTTGTCGTCAGCTGAGATGTTGGGCACTGACATAAGGCAACGTCCCTAACGAACCCAAGATGCCAATGTGAGGCTTTAGAACTGTGGTGAGAGATGCCTTGGAGGAATTAAAACCAACACAAGAGACTTGAAATCAATTCCACTTCTTGCATTCTCAATGAATCATCGAATATGTCTCTCTCAACATTGGCTAAGCTATGAAGACCTCCGGCCTTGCTCTAGCGATCTGCCTATTCTCTGAAGCTTATAAGGGCCTCTCCACTGACGAGCTTAATTATCGATCTAACTCCCCATCATGGGCGGGATCCAACAATTATTTTCTAATCGGATTGCAATAATCACAGCAGAACGCATGGATCGACACGATGTCTTCATATGGTGTCAAGGCGGTGTGCCTGTGGGCGAACGGCCAAACTAACGGTTCGTGCCAGAAAGGCAGCACGATAGAAAATAACATCCCTCCTCTCGAAAGCTTGATACGCGAATACGACGATACTGTCTTAGATTCTGTTGATAATGCAGTAGCGAAACTGGCCACCAAGGGCATCAATGTCACGTGGCGCACCATGTATGTGAGAATAGAATGCGTTGTTCCGCGAGGAGCTGGAAACTATCTGGCTACGGCTGGGATATATATAATAACTCTTTGTCCATGGTGAAACATGACAATCAAAGCTCCTCATGATGCCGCGAATCAATTCAAGGAGGATAGCGGAGACCCGTACCAGGATAGATACGGCTCAGGTTATTTCTACGAGCAACAGACTGCGTTTGATGATTACGACGCACGATGATCGCATGTTCTGAATTATAAGGGCAAGTTTTCAAGCCAGGTTTGGAAAGACTGGAGCGACGCTATCATGGCGTTCGACCGTCCGAATGCACTATCATATTACCGCCTTGCACTGTTCCCCCCTTACCCCTATTGCAACAGAAGAAACCCATCAGACATAGTCCCCTTATCAATCTCACTATCCCTCAACGAAATAACTCTTTGAGGATCGACCGCTTGCCCAATGTACGTTGCTCGAATTGAATTGGTTAATAATATTTTGAGCCGCGGTCGAAGCATGTCGTCGTGCACCATTTTGTCCAGTTCTCGTACTAGAAACAGCAAATCCTCCTTCCATTCTTTCCGTTCATAGAGGGATACTCCGTCGATAACGCAAAAGACCGTGACCGGAGATAATTGATTGATTAATTCCCAGAAGCTTTCGCATAGGACGCTCATGTCTAGGTTTTGTAGCCCGTGCTGCCATCGTCGTGAATTTACGAACCCAAGACTAAGGTGCCCGTAACTATCAAGATAGAGTAATAGCTGCGTCAGAATGCTGCGCATTATCCTGTGTGGGCCTGGTGACCTATCTCTCGCACCCATATTCTCGCTGCAGAAGAAATATAAGGGTGCTGCACATCCGATATCGAGAAGGTTCGCCACGAAATTCGCACAAACCAATGATAGAGGGGAGATCTTTGAATTGCTCGGGTTCGTAAGGTTACCGTTGACAACTAGTAAGTTCGGGTCTTCCGAGGAAAACCAGTCACAGAATTCGTCTCGTTTCCGAAGGTATGAGGCTTGACCCTTTGAGATTGCGGTGAACTTATGATCCTGCTTCAATACATACTCGAGATCATAAGTTGCTTTCGAAGGATCAACATCGAGTATCCTCAGGAATTCGTCCAATGATAGAAAAGATTGAGACTGTCGTAAATTTCTCTCTTCCTCTGCCCGCTTTAATTCTTCTCGGATTGTCTCTCGCAGGCGGAGGTCAATAGATTCGCCGCGTTCGGTAAGCAGCCTTAGTAGTGCATTCTTGGGTTCTATTGCAGCCATGATCTCTTTCTTGTCTTCGTCTTGTTTAGATAACGCATATTCTTGGAGGGCGACTGAATACTTCTGTTTTTCCTGTATTGCCGTGACATTCTGGTGCGTACGGGCAGTGGTCAATTCGGAGAGACTGGTTGCCAAGTCATCAAGCCCCTTCACCTTCCGCTTAACGCGATCGAGGCTCTCCTCAATCTGATACCCAGTAGACTGAGTCATAATCGGCGCAAGAAATCTACGTTCTAATCATATAATGTTAACAGAGACTTTCTTATTGCCCGGCTGAGGTACTTACTTAGCTGTTTATGAAGCAACATCTCAATAAGGCGAGGAAGTTCTTCTAATATCGTACCGTAAAGCTGCCTTACGCATGCTTCGACTCGAGTCTCCGATGGGAACGCAGTTAATTTATCGGCTACTTTCTCTAAAATGGTCGGAATGTCACCAAATGCGGTAAGGATGCTCTCCCTGTTACGCTCTGCACGCCTTGTAGCCTAACATTCTTGTCAATAGATGCAAGTACTCAAAGTTCTAGATACTTACAAGAAATAAAACTGCAAGGCCGCCGTTCAGGACACTGAGGCCATTCTCGCTAGGGATCAACTTCAACCATGGATTCAAATCGTCTCCAATGTCGGCCACTACCCGCCGCGCTTTTCTATACCATTTTGTTTGTCGAAGATCGCTCTCTTGCTTAAGCTTGTCGAGCTGGTCCAATACATCATTCCAAGTGCAGTTCTTGGGGTCGCAGTCAAAAGGAATCTTAGCTGTATTCATCGCCTCTATACATTTGTCGAGAGTTTCCTCCAAAGTGCTACATCCCTTACATTAGCAATCTAGACGTCAATCAATGGCGATCAATGGGCATCTCATGCGATTACCTATAATTCTCTCTTAGGACATATTTCTGCTTTGCTTCCACGAAATGAGAAGGCACAGCGATGACCGGATGGATAGACTGAGCGTTTTCATCGATAAAATCCCTGGCGAGATGCACCGGCTTTCCGGCAAGCATGCTGAGCTCCATTATTATTCAGTTATCCTTGGGTTGTTACCAACCACCGTTACTGAAGATAATAAGGTTCTTCCATGAGTTAGGTTGGAGAAAATTCTCATGGAAAGATATAAATAATTAGAAGGTATATTATAAAGACAGCCCCTAATGCGAGTAAGCTCATGTACCTTGCTGTAGTATTATCCATATATAGACGAAACACAGCCCGCTCGTCTTTATGACGGCGAAAGCAACTAATCCTTGACAACTATTGGAGACTATTACAATCAGGTGGCTGAGTAGCATCAAGGATACAATAGATGAGACCATTAAGCGACATGGCTGCTTATCTTGCATACGCTGACCTGCGCTCCTACCAGAGCCTGCTTCGTCTAGGCAATGACCCCCAATCATAGTTCTCTTTCTTAAGTTGCAGTATCAGTTCAGCTGACGCATTCTGAATGGGAGGGGTGATGAGGGGGGATTACAGCTTAAGGCGGCTACCAGAACAGAGCGCCAGGTACCTGAAACTTCGCTTGCCGCAATTATTGAAATCTCTTCTCTCTTCTCAATACATCTCACCTGTTCATCTATAAATGCAGCTAATATGGGATTAGAAATTCCTATCTCCTCTACACCAACTTTGACTTTTTTTTTCTCTCGATTCTGAACATTAAACATTGGACCGTCAAGTCCATGTGTCGCAATCCGTCGTAATGGAGCCCGCCAATGGATACAATAACACGGATGAACTTCAAGATTTGCTGAAAAAGGTTTCCCAGCTCGAGAAAGCTGTAACAGGAGACAGTGCTCCGGAGCAGCGGAGCTTGACAGAGAGAATCGCCAGTCTCGAAAACGAAGTAACGCAGCTCAGGGGTTCTAATCAAAACAAGGACAAAACCGAAGCGACAAACAACACTCTTCCCAAATCCACAATCCCTGAAGTTCGGAGGGTTGCCTGGTCCGATTTCAAGAATTGGTACAATGAAGATGATGCTCGGTACGCCATTGAAGCATTGTATGTTGGTTCGGACTTAAGTGATGAAGTCCGTCGAGAACATCAAAGACGTAGGCGTTCGACGGCTTCTCAGACCCCTGAAGGATCCTCAAAACAGATCACCGAGCAGGAGATGAGCCGACGCTGGATCTATCGCTTCCGCGTACAATCCCGCGCTGTCCTCGCGATACTTTCTCAACATCTTAGGCAAAACTGGGACGATGAGATTAGAACTTTCATTCGTCCATTCAGGCCACTCATATCCCTCCATGATAAGATGAAAGATTCATTAGCTGAGCTGGAGCGAAAATGGGCTGACCAAGAGAAAATCGACGCCGACTTAGTCAAGCAGACAGTGAATACACCACAGCCAAATAAAGATGGGACGATAACAGGTACACCTAGTACCCTGGAACCTACAAACACCCTGACTTCCCCAGATACCGATTGCAGCCAGAAGCTACATGCTCCTGAAGATAGCATCATAGCTCTTAGAGAAATGCGTTGCTATATCAAGTTTATGGAAGATGAAGTAATGCCTATTCAGTCTCGCCTAGCCAGCTGCACCGCAGAAACCCCTCCTAAGGTACGCTGGGACGATCTCTGGTGTCTTTTCGAGCGGGGACAATATGTATTTACTCCTGTCGATCCCAGTAAGAGGACAGGAAATATCCGGCAACCTGATCAACCGCAGACGCCAGGTTGGCAAACAGTCAGGAAAATCTTAGCGACGGTCGGCCCGAAACCACGCTTGAAAACCCCAGGTAGACAGCGACGAAAAAATAAAAAGTCAGACACGAACAAGGACGACGATCTAGACGAAGACGATGATAATAACGACTCAGTTGATTGGTTCATCTGCGAAAGTGATCCGGAGCCAGAGAGGGGTAGTTATTCTCTAGATCTCTGGTGTTATCACATCGACTATGATGGGCGAGCATTTCGGCCTGTTTTTGATTTAATATCGATCGATTACTATCATGGCGAGAAGGAAGTCGATTCTTTAGTGGCATATCCATTGAAGTTTGCCCGCGACGAGCATCAAATCCTAGAGCGTCTTCACTCCCGAGGGGAGTCATTTAAGAAATACATCCACACTTCGAGGTCATTCTACAGCGGCAGATCATTGGATGATAAGGATGCCCGCCATTATGAAGGAGAAGTCATCATTGACTTTGAGGAGGCATTAGTTCACAGGCCAGATTGGATGCCCAACTGGCTTATGTATACGACTTTCCGTTCAGAGTTCCCTTCCACTCTGGATGACTTCCCTATCAAGAAGTGGACCCGAACAAATGAGAAAACATCTGCCCTAGAAGTATCAGAGATCCTACAGAAGGATGATGGCGTCGAGATCGCTTCATTCAATGATTCTTTGAGGGAGGATAGTTTCCTAGTAGCTTGGAAGGAATGGGATAAGCCCGGGCTCGAGACAAAGCCGCCTGCGATTGAGATTGTCGATCCCGTGCTCCTCCCTCAAAGACTATTGGCTTATTTCTTGCGGGAACGAAAGTTCTGCAAAATCGATGTGAACTTTCTTCAGCCAGTGAAAAAGCAAATGGCCTTCGATGACCTCAAGATTGATCCCAGAAACAAAAGGCTAGTGAGATCACTCGTCCACTCGCACTTCCAGAGTAAAAAGACAGGGAAAATCGGAGGGTCTAAGCAAATCACCCAAGATATCATTCAAGGCAAAGCCAATAACCTCATCATACTGCTCCACGGCGTACCAGGTGTAGGTAAAACGGCAACAGCTGAGGCCGTAGCGGAAGTCAACGACAAACCGCTTTTTCCAATCACCTGTGGTGATCTAGGCCTTGAACCGGAGGACATAGAAAACAGACTGACGGAGATATTCCAACTTGCCAATAGGTGGAACTGTGTTCTACTGTTGGATGAAGCCGACGTGTTCCTTGCGGCACGTAGAACCGAGGACTTGAAACGAAATGCACTGGTTTCAGGTAAGCATATTCGGCGTAGAATCCTTTTGTCCCATCATTAGTCGTAATTGAGTCAATACTGACATAAGTGAGGTAGTTTTCCTTAGAATCCTCGAGTACTACAACGGCATCCTGATCCTTACGACAAATCGAGTTGGAACTATCGACGAGGCGTTCCAATCCAGAATTCATACAATGCTATATTATCCTCGGTTGACCTTCGAACAGACGAAAGAGATCTTCACAATGAATATCAGGAAATTGGAAGCCATTGAAAGTCAACGCAGCCAAGATACTGGACAGCCTCCGATGAAAATAAACGAGCATGATATCCTCATCTTCGCTCAGGATCACTTCGAGAGAGACGAGGATGGGAGATGGAATGGACGCCAGATCCGTAATGCATTTCAGATTGCCTCATCTATGGCACGGTATGAGTGGTTCAGAGAGAACGACGATACCGCTAATATTGAGGTGCCACCTATACTTAATTCGAAATACTTTGAGCGTGTCGCCTCCACAGCCTATGAGTTCAACGATTATCTGAAGGCTGCTCGTGGCAAGGACAATCCAGAGCTAGCTCATGAACGCAGTGAGCGCGCGGATCATTTCGAATCTCCCCGTATGTATTCGGAGACTTGGTCACCTAGGCCAAAACTTCACAGGCGTCCTCATCAAACACACTATAATTCGTACGGAACTTACGATGGTGGGCGTTCGCGACTCTCTACGGATACGCGGGCAAGATACGATGATGATCAAGGCGAACGTCCCTACGGTCATGGTCGCAATTCAAGTTATTCTGCTCGAGATTCCTCAAACACCCCACCTCGCCGAGAAGGAATACGAGACTCCACGAGCCCGGGATTTTCCGACCAAGGGAGTGCTCGAATTAGGAGGAACCCATCGCCTGAGGCTGAAGATAGAGTATTCCGAAGGTAGTCATATTAGTTAGGGTATCGGACCACCCCCACACACAGGCCGGGACGTTGAGATATTTGTGCGCGATGATATCAAAAGGATTTCTTTGGGCGGGATGAGAGTGGTACAGAATCGTACCATGGACGAAATCAAAGAATCCGCCAAACTGCCAAATCATTTTAATTATATATTTAAACCATATAAGAAATTATTAATATAAGGATATGTATATATAAGTATTTCTTATATAACATATTATATAGTTATAAAGTATATAAAGGGAATATAATAATTGTTAATTTATATTAATATATAATAAATTATAAAGTAATTATATAAAATTATAAGTAAATTTAATGTTTTAAGTTAATAACTTAATTTATAAGTATTAATAAATAAGCTTTAATATTATATATAACTTTAAATAAAGTGTTAAATATATTTTACTGTTATTTTTTAATTAATATAATAACTTTAATACGTTTTTTTATATTTATAAAAGTTAAAATAATAATAATATTTTATTTAATAATATAAAATTAATACTTAATATATTAATCTTATAAGTGTATTTATAACTTTTATTATTATAATGGTATATAATATAAGTATTGTTTAAATAGTTTAATAAGATAATATATTATTAAAATATGTTTTTATTTGTTTAATAACTTTTATAGGTATATTTTAAAGGTAAGATAATGTTAACCATTGTTATATATATAGTTAAGATTTATTAAAAATTAAAATAAAAAGAAATTAATTTAAACTTATTTTTATAATTAAAAATAAATAAGGGTGTAAGTTTAATTTTTTAATAATAGTATATTTAATTTAAGTAATATTTATTTAAAGAAATAATTTATTTAACTTTAAGCTAAAGTTATTATTAATAAGCCTTAAAAAAATATAATAAAAATATTTATACGTTTAAATTATTAATTATTAAAATAATAATATTACTTATATTTATTTTTTTTACTTTAGCTAAAACTTAAGTTATATATTAGTTAAGGTTTACGTTATTTGTTAGGTTTAACTTATTATTATTTTTTTTAAGAAAAAAATTATAAGTGGGTAATTTAAATTAAGCCGGGAAATAACTTTTCCTAATTAGATTTTAATTAAAACTATTTACTTAACTTTAATTAAAATTTAAGCTATTGTTAATTAATTTAGGGATAACATTTAAGGTTTTATTATTTAATTTAATAAGGTTAACTTTTTATTTTTAAAAGCTAATGTTTCGCTTAGGATTAAACTTAAATTAATTTAGCTTAATAAGATTGTTTTTTTACTTTTAAAAGCTAACATTTTAAATAAAACTTAACTAAAATTATTTTAATTTTCTTAAATATATTTTAAGCTATTTAAGTATAATTAAGGTTTTTTAAAGCTAAATATATATTAAAAATTAATAAATAAATACAAATTAATAAGTAGAAAAATATTTATAAATAAATATTATATATTTAATATTAATAAAAAAATCTTTTATATAAAAATAAAGTTATATATATTCTTAAAACATATTTCATTTAAATTAAAAAAATTTAAATTAGTTACTTTTAAAAAAAGGTTAATATATATTAAATATAATTAAAGATTTTTTATTATAAGTGTAAATATATATATATTTTAAAACAATTATTTATATACCTTTATATATTTGAAATTTTATAACAAATTAAGGTTATACCTTATATAAAAAAAGGTATTATATATGATTATCTTATATGACGTATAAATTAATCTTAAATTTATTAATTAAATATTAAAATTACGTATAAATATTAATATAATATTAAAGGATATATTATATCTTATTAAATATAAAATATAGTATTTTTTAGTTATAATTTAAATAAGGGGTTAATTATTTAACTTACTTTGTTTAAATTATTTATAATTAAAAGGTAAATATATAACATAAATAATATTAAACTAATAAAATAAATATGTATATATAAATTTATAATAAAAAGTATTAAAATTAATAAGTGTGAAGGGAAGGAGTAGGTTAAAAGATATATTTTATTTATATATAGGTAAATTTTTACGCATATTAAAGCATATTTTAATATATAATATTTTACTATTTTTTAAGTTATTAATGGTAAAGATATAAGTATTTACTTTTATTATATTTATTTATTAATCATTTTTCTCTTTTATATAATCTATCCCTATTTTAAATTAAAGCCTTTAAAATATTAATATAGCCTTTAAAAATTTAAATAGTATAAGTATTAAAATATATATAACTTTTATTTTAAAAGCTTATAATAAATAAAATACTAATAAGGAAAATATAAAGAATAATAAGGGAATATAAATAATATAATAATAAATTAAATAAATTTTTATTAATACTTAATTATTAGTGAAGTAAGTAATTATAAGCTAGGGATAAATTGTTAACCTATAATATATTAACTTTTAACCTTTTAAAATAAAATAAAGCCTTTTATAATTTCTTTTAATAATTTTCCCTTTCCTCTTTAAATATAAAAAAATAATGTATTATTAAATTATAATTTTTTAAGTATTTTTATTTTATCTTTTTATATTAATTATAACTTAATTTTAACCTTTATAAAAGTACCCTAATATTTTAAATATTCCTTTATTATATTATTTATATTATCTTTTCTTTTACAAAAGTATTAATGCTTAAAACATTCCTTTATTTTAAACTTAACATTAGTTAACTAGTAATTAAAATATTTGTAAAACCATAGGATGCTTTATAACTTATATAACTAACCCCTTATAAACCTCCTTTTTAATATTTACATTTATTTTTATAATAAAACTTTTACATAAGTTTACTATAAAACCTAATCTTATTAAAAAACTTTATCCTAATAAATAATAATTATTTAAAATATTTAAATTAATGAATAAGTGGGTATATTTAATTAAAACCTATTTATTATCTTAAAATATTTTAAGTAAGATATTTAAATAATTTATAATATTATTATATTAAATACATTAAGCTTAAAGGTTTAACTATAATTATATAAGTAACTTATAATTTTATTTATAATATAAAAATAACATGATTAATTATATATTTATATTATATTAAAATATTAGTTATAAATATTATATATCCTAATTATTAAACTTTATAACCTTAACCAATAAAAAGGAATAAAAAAAAAGAAAAAAAGAAAAGAAAAAAAAGATAATAATAAATAACTATACCTTTTAATAAAATCTTTAATATATAAACTATAAAAAAAGCTTTATATTAATTAAATTATCTTATATAATAAGATTATATTAAGTAAAAAGATATATAATACCCAAAATATTTTTAATCCTATTAAATATAATTATAAATATAATCTTATTATCTTAAGTAATTTCATTTATCCTACTTTTACTATCATTAATATTTATATTAAATTTATTAAATTTATTACTTTTATTATTTTTACTACCCTTATTAACCTTACTTATTTAACTACTTTTATTACTATTAAAAGAAATTATTAAATCTTCCCTACCTTTTATAACTAAGTCATTAAAAAAGGAAGGTAATCTTTCCTTTACTTATTCAATTTTATAAGTAATATTTAAATTATTTAAATAATGAAAACATTTTAATAAGCAGTTATATAACCCCTTATTTATATTATTAATTTCGAATATATTAAAAAATATTCTTTTTAAATTATTTGTTAATAATTTACATTAGGGATAATTAAATTCCTTATTATAAAAATTTACCTTAAATTATAATAAACCATAAATAATATCTTTTATAAGTTTAAGTTTATTATTATTATTCATTTTTTTATTATAATTTTAAAGATTTAAAATGTTAATACTTTAAGTTATATAATCCATTTTCATTAAGGAAATAATGTTATAACCTATATATAATTTTAAGAATTTAAAATTGTTAAGCTTTTATTATTTAGATTTTACCTTACTAAACCTATTATAAATAATTAAATATAAAATATAATTTCCTTTTTTACTTAAAATTCTTTTAAAAATAAGTATATATGTTAAATAAAATTTAAATTATATAAATTAAATAAAAAAAAGTTCCCTTAAAACTTAATTAAGGTTAATATATTTATAATTATAATAAAATAATATTAATTCCCATATAATTATAAAAGCTTTAACTATTATATCTTTTTATATATATATAATAAATATAACCTTTTTATTTAATGGATTATATATTAAAAATAAAATAACCATACTTTTATTAAAAGTAAAATAAGCGTTTTTACATAGTCTCATTTTATTATAATTAAATTTAATAAAAATATCCCATTTAAAAATTTTAATTATTTAATTTTAAATTTATTAAATTAATATTACTTTAAAAACTAAATAGGCTTTTTTTATATAAATTTAAGATCTTATTAAATGATAAGAAAATGACTTTACTTTAAAAGTTATAAAAGTTAAATATAATAAAAAGTTCGTTTAAAATTTTAATATTTAATTATAAGGAAAAATTTAATTTTTAAAATTTAATATAATAGGGTATTTATATAAAAGATTAGCTATTAATTAATAATTACTATTAGAAGAAAATATAATATAATAAAGCATATTAATTTATATTTAATCTTAAATTTTTAAAAAACCATTTCGAATATATAAAAGTATAAACAATTATAATATATTATAAAGTTATATTTTAAAATCATCGCTATCTTATTTAAATTTAAAGAAGTGGATAAGAATAAACATATTTAAGGTATTATAATACTTAAAGAATTATTTAAGGGATTATTTTATTAAGCTTATATGATAAAGTAAGTTTAAGGGATGTTTAAAAAATAAGCTTAAAAGGTATTTAAAGAATTCCCTTACTTAATCAAATGAGAAAGGTATAAGTTATATATAATATTTATCCGTTAAGTTTAAGATTTATAATAAATTAGTTTAATGTTATTATGTTATATTAATTTAAGTTTAAGCTTAAATTAAAAATTATTATTATTATTATCATTTAATAATTTATCTTATATTTATTATTATAATATATTAATTTTATTATTAACCTAATAATTTCCGGTTATAATATAATATAAGTAATAAATAAAATTATAATAAATACCTTTACTTTAAATTATACGAATAAATGATAATATTATATTATAATTAAAAAGTTTAAGGTGATAAATAAATAAATATTTAGGGATATTAATATTAAAATAATTTAGATTTAAAAAGGATGGTTAAGGTATTATATTTTATATTTTAGGGATATTTTAATAATATAAATAAAATAATTTAATTTAATTTGATAAAAGCAATAAAATATTATTTAATAAAATTATAATATATTAAAATACTTATATATACCTTAATTTAGCAATTATTAACCTAAAAAAATATGGTATAATAAAAGATATACTTTAAAAAATATATATAATAGGTTTAAAAAGGTTTTTTTAAAGGGATAATAGATAATTATAAAGAGTGATAATCGTATATATTTATATATAATATATATAAGTTAAAAATTATTCCCGCTTTTAGTTTAATATTTTATATTATTATATTTAAAAAATAGTAAGTTATTATTATTAATTGCACTAGTATTATTATCTTTTTACTTATTTACCTTATATAAATAACTTCCTATAAATATTATCTTTTATATTTTTTATAATAGATATAACGTTTTATAGTTAATTTAAATGGAGAGATATATTTTTATTACCTTTATAATAAATTAATATATTATATATAATCTTTATTTTTTAATCTTATTATTTATTTTTATATTTTAAAGTTATTTATATAATTCTTTAATAAAATAGCTATATACCACTTTATTTTATTAATATTATTATTTTATTTTTTTATTATACTCATTACTAATTATATTTTTATAATTTCCTAGTGTTAATATATATTATTATATCTTTATAACTTTAATATATATATTATATTAAAGATATATACTATTATAAAAGCTTAATATATTAACTAATTATTAAATTAATTATTAACTTAATAATGTAATTTCTTACTTATAAAATATATTATTATCATATTTCTTTAGCTTTTTATTTAAATAATAGTTTTAAATTTTAGCTTAAATTAAATATCCTTTTCTTTTATTACCTTTTTTAGGAATAATAATGGCTAATTGTTAATTTAATAAATATTTATATTTTTTTAATATTTTTTATTATAATAAATTAGATTACTCCGGCTTAAATATTTATACTAAGTAATTTTAGGAGCTAATTTAGAATAAGATAGTTAATAAAGTAATTAAAATATTTTTAAAGGTTAAAGTTAATTTTAGGGAAGTTATTAATAAATTTTGGAATAAGATTTATTTAATTTATAATGAATTTTAGCATATAGCTTTATTATTTATTAAGTATATAAAGAAAATGATAGCTTTAAAGGAGTGTATATATTAGTATTTAAAAATAATAAATGAATTTAATATATTAAAAGAAATAAATAATAAGGATATGTTAATTTCATAGGAAAAATAAAGGAAATTATTTAAAGATAATAATAATATATAATTTAACTTATATATTAATAATTTATTATAATTTACTATTATATAAAATAAAGTATTTTATAAACTTATAATTAACCTTATTATTTAACTTTATTATATTTAACCTTATTTTTAAAAACCATTTTTACCTTAAATATAAGTAATTATATTGTCTTTATTACTTATATTTTTAATCCTTATTTTTTTAACTTTATATCTATTTTTATTTTTATTCTTATATCCTTTCCAATTCTTTATATTCTTAAATAATAAAAATATAAAAGACAAATTTACTATTAATTTACCATTTATACTAATATACCCTTTAAGCTATAATAATATAAACTTATAACAATTATCACTTCTACTATAATTAAAAGATTAAATTTATTATTTTAACTTATTAACTAATAATTTATTAGGGTTAATATTAGAATTATAATAGCTATATATATCCTTAAAAAATATATTATAAAATGTAAATTTAAAGGTATTTATAAATAAAATATTACAATTATCCTCTTTTAATAATATATTAATTATAATATTTTTACTATTAAGTTTATTATAAGTTTTAAATTATAATTTAGGAAATATTTTTTTGTAAAATCTTTTAATATTTTTAAAATTATCATTAAAACTATTCTAAATAAGCTAAAGTTAAAAGCTAATATTATTTATACTTTTATTATTAAATATTAATATAATAATATTATTAAAAAAAGACTAAGTAAAATAAATAAATAAATATTAAATAAGAACTTTTAACATAAAAAAACATAAAAAATTATAATAAAAAACAATTATTTTAAGGTTTATATTTATTAATTTATTAAATAATTAAAATATATAAATAAATATTAAATAGGATTTGTAAATTTTATGACATATAAAAGTATTAAGCTTTAAAATTATAATTATATTATTATAATTAAAGAAACGGTAAAACTTTATATTAAGAAATATTAAATTAAAGATATTATTTAAAGGATTATTATATGCCACATTAATTAAGGCATATTTATATATATAATTAGCTATAAACCATTTTTTATATATTATAAAAATAATATAGGTAAAGTCAATCCTAATATAAATTTTAATAATATAATAAGGCTTATTAAATATTATAATAATAAAAGGTTTATCTTAAGCAAAAAGGTTACTTAAATCTTTACTTAAAAGATTTTTAAGCTTATGTTAATCATTAATTTTAACCTTTTTATCCTTTTTATCCTAATCTTTAATATTACTTTTAGCCATATTTTTTTCCTAACCTTTTCCTTTAGCTTAAGTATTACTTTTACTTATATTTTTATTTATATTTATATCACTAATTTTTTTATTATCTTTATTTTTATTATTATTATTATTTTTATTATTATTACTATTATTATCCTTATTATATTATAATAAAAATTGTTAAAGTAATGGTATTATTACTAAAAATATTTATTAATTAAAATTTAGGATAATAAAATATAATCTTATATATAAAATAATTAGTAATATAAAAACTAATAAAATAATTTAACATAAGTATTTATTATTTTAATAATTAAAAATATAAAAAAAATATCACTTTACTTATAAAATATTATCCTTAGGGATTATAATAAGTATTATTTAAAGTGATTTTAATAAGAAAATATCTATTTCTTTTTAAACTAATTTTTTTCTTTTATTCTTAACCTATACATTCCCAGCTATAATATAATAAACATAATATACCATAATATAATTTACACCATTATTATTAAAAATATAAAAGCTTAATAATAATTTAAAGCTAAAATAACCTAGATAATATATATTAAAATATTAAAGGAATAGCTTACACTTTTAACTAATAAAAAGTGGTATAAAAGTTGCATATTATTTTAATATTACCATAATTATTAATTATATAATATAGAATAATTAAAAAATATATAATTTAATATATATTTAAATAATTATAAAAGAATTAATTAATGTTTTATAAAGTTTAATAATAAAATTAGTAATTAATATTACTTAAAAGTCCTAAAATATAAATTATTTAAGCTTAATTTATTAATTAAACTATTATTTGTAAAATGGAAATAACCTTTAATATAACCTTATAATATAATAAATTTAGTTTATAAGCATGGAAATAGTTTAATTAAATACTTATTAACTATAATTCCATAATTACTTTATTAATAATTAGCTTTAATAATTATTTTGCTTAAAATAAAAGTGGGTTATGTAATATTTTACGTAATATTTATTAAATACCCCGTACTTATTATAAATAAGTGAAAAGATAATAATAATTAATTATATAGCTTTTTTAAAAAGTTATATATATTTATAAATAATTTTAAAAATATATTATATATATATTTAAATTTTATATTTTTTAAAATAATTAATTAAAGCAATTTTAATAATATAAGTTTTATTTTAATATATTTTTTTAAATATTAAAATTAATTAAAAAAGTAAATTATAATTAAAAAGTTTTATTATATTATATAAAACTTTATAATTAATTTTAATAATAAATAATTATTAAGTTTTATAAAA
>KZ111252.1:873077-899206 GCA_002120335.1 Hypoxylon sp. EC38 | reverse complement strand
ATTTAAGCTTTAAATAATATTATTTAAGTTATTAAATTTAACGTAATAATTTTACGTTTACTTTTTTAATTTTTTTTATAATTTATAATATAAATATAAATTATTTATTTTATAAAACTTAATAATTATTTATTATTAAAATTAATTATAAAGTTTTATATAATATAATAAAACTTTTTAATTATAATTTACTTTTTTAATTAATTTTAATATTTAAAAAAATATATTAAAATAAAGCTTATATTATTAAAATCGCTTTAATTAATTATTTTAAAAAATATAAAATTTAAATACGTATATAATATATTTTTAAAGTTATTTATAAATATATATAACTTTTTAAAAAAGCTATATAATTAATTACTATTATTTTTTTATTTATTTGTAATAAGTATAAAATATTTAATAAATATTACGTAAAATATCATATAATTTACTTTTATTTTAAGTAAAATAATTACCAAAGTTAATTATTAATAAAGTAATCACAAAATTATAATTAATAAATATTTAATTAAATTATTCTCGCGTTTATAAGCTAAATTTATTATATTATAAAATCATATTAAAAGTTATTTTTATTTTATAGGCAATAATTTAATTAATAAATTAGGCTTGGATAATTTATATTTCAAAACCTCTAAGTAATATTAATTATTAACTTTATTATTAAACTTTATAAAACATTAATTAATTCTTTTATAACTATTTAAATATATATTAAATTATATGTTTTTTAACTATTTTATGTTATATAATTAATAGCTATAATAATATTAAAACGATATGTAATTCCTATGTTATTTTTTATTAGTTAAGAATATAAGTTATTTTTTTAATATTTTAATATGTATTATTTAGGCTATTTTAATTTTAAACTATTATTAAGCTTTTATGCTTTTAATAATAATAATATAGATTATACTATGATATATTATACTTATTATATTATAGCTAAGAATATATAGGTTAAAAGTGAAAAAAGGAAATTAGCTTAAAAAGAGATAAATGCTTTTTTATTAAAATTATCTTAAGTAATACTTATTGTAATTTTTAAAGATAATATTTTATAAATAAAGTAATATTTTTTTCATATTCTTAGTTATTAAAATAATAAATATTTATATTAAATTGTTTTATTAATTTTTATATTACTAATTATCTTATATATAAAACTATATCCTATTATCCCAAATTTTAATTAATAAATATTTCTAATAATAATATTATTACCTTGATAATTTTTGTTATAATATAATAAGGATGATAATAGTAATAATGATAAAGATAATAATAATAATAAAAATAAAAATAATAAAAAAATTAATAATATAAATATAAATAAGGATATAAGTAAAAATAATATTTAAGTTAAGGAAAAGGGTTAGAAAGAAAATGTGGTTAAGAATAATATTAAAGATTAAAATAAAAAGAATAAAAAGGTTAAAGTTAATAATTAATATAAGCTTAAAAATCTTTTAAATAAAAACTTAAATAACCCTCTTACTTAAAATAAATCTTTTATTATTATAATGTTTAATAAGCTTTATTATATTATTAGGACTTATATTAAAATTAACCTTACTTATATTATCCCTATAATATATAAGAAATGGTTTATAACCAATTATATATATAAATATGCCTTAACTAATATAACATATAATAACTTTTTAAATAATACCTTTAACTTAATACCTTTTAATATAAAGTTCTATTATTTCCTTAACTATAATAATATAATTATAGTTTTAAAACCTAATATTCCTATACGCCATAAAGTTTACAAATCTTATTTAATACTTATTTATATACTTTAACTACTTGGTAAATTAATAAACATAAACTTTAAAATAATCATTTTTTATTATAATCTTTTATATTTTCCTATATTAAAGATTTTTATTTAATATTTATTTACTCATTTTACTTAATTTTTTTTTAATAATACCATTATGTTAATATTTAATAATAAAAGTGTAAATAATATTAACTTTTAGCTTTAACTTACTTAAAATAATCTTAATAATAATTTTAAAAATATTAAAAGATTTTATAAAAAAATATTCCCTAAATTATAATTTAAGACTTATAATAAACCTAATAATAAAAATATTATAATTAATATACCATTAGAAAAAGATAACTATAACGCCTTATTTATAAATACCTTTAAACTTACATTTTATAATATATTCTTTAAGGATATATATAACTATTACAATTTTAATATTAACCCTAATAAGTTATTAGTTAATAAGTTAAAATAATAGGTTTAATTTTTTAACTATAATAGAAATAATAATTATTACAAATTTATATTATTATAATTTAAAGGATATATTAATATAAATAATAAATTAATAATAAATTTATTTTTTATGTTCTTATCGCTTAAAAATATAAAGAATTAGAAAAGACATAAAAATAGGAATAAGAATAAGCATAAAATTAAAAGAATAAAGATTAAAAATATAAATAATAAAAATAATATAATCATTTATATTTAAGGCAAAAATAATCTTTAAAAATAAGGTTAAATATAATAAGGTTAAATGGTAAAACTAATTATAAATTTATAAAACACTTTATTTTATATAATAATAGATTATAATAAATTATTAATATATGAATTAAGTTATATATTATTATTATTTTTAAATAATTTCCTTTATTTTTTTTATAAAATTAATATATCCTTATCACTTATTTTTTTTAATATATGGAATTTATCTACCATTTTTAAATATTAACATATACGCTTTTTTAAAGCCACCATTTTCTTTATATATTTAATAAATAATAAAACTATATACTAAAATTCATTATAAGTTAAATAAATTTTATTCTAAAATTCATTAATAACTTTTTTAAAATTAACTTTAACCTTTAAAAATATTTTAATTACCTTATTAATTATCTTATTCTAAATTAGCTTTTAAAACTATTTAACATAAATATTCAAGCCAAAATAATCTAATCCGTTATAATAAAAGATATTAAAGAAATATAAATATTTATTAAATTAATAATTAGCTATTATTATTTCCAAAAAAGGTAATAAAAAAAAAGGATATTTAATTTAAGCTAAAATTTAAAGCTATTATTTAAATAAAAAGTTAAGAAAACATAATAATAATATATTTTATAAGTAAAAAATTATATTATTAAGTTAGTAATTAATTTAATAATTAATTAATATATTAAGCTTTTATAATAATATATATCTTTAATATAATATATATATTAAAGTTATAAGGATATAATAATATACGTTGGTATTAAAAAATTATAAAAATATAATTAATAATAAGTATAATAAAGAGATAAAATAATAATATTAATAAAATAAAGTAATATATAACTATTTTATTAAAGAATTATACAAATAACTTTAAAACATAAAAATAAATAATAAAATTAGAAAATAAAGATTATATATAATATATTAATTTATTATAAAAATAATAAAAATATATCTTTCCATTTAAATTAGTCACAAAGCATTATATTTATTATAAAGGATATAAAAGACAATATTTATAAAAAGCTATTTATATAAGGTAAATAGGTAAAGGGATAATAATATTAATATAATTAGTAATAATAGCTTATTACTTTCCAAATATAATAATATAAAATATTAAACTAAAAATAAAAACAATTTCTAACCCGTATATACTATATATAAATATATACAATTATTATTCCTTATAATCATCTATTATCCTTTCAAAAAAACCCTTTTAAATTTATTATATATATCTTCTAAAATATATCTTTTATTATACTATATTTTTTTAGATTAATAATTATTAAACTAAAATATATATAAATATTTTAATATATTATAACTTTATTAAATAATATTTTATTACTTTTATTAAACTAAATTAAATTATTTTATTCACATTATTAGGATATTTTTAAAATATAAAATATAATATCCTAATCACTTTTTTAAACCTAAATTATTTTAATATTAATACCTTTAAATATTTACTTATTTATTACCTTAAACTTTTTAATTATAATATAATATTATTATTTATTTATATAATTTAGGATAAAAATATTTGTTATAATTTCATCTATTATTTATATTATATTATAGCTAAAAATTATTAAGTTAATAATAAAATTAATATATTATAATAATAAATATAAGATAAATTATTAAATAATAATAATAATAATAATCCTTAACTTAAGCTTAAATTTAAATCAATATAATATAATAATATTGGATTAATTTGTTATAAATTTTAAACTTAATAAATAAATATTATATATAACCTATACCCTTCCTATTTAATTAAATAAAAGAATTTTTTAAATATCTTTTAAACTTATTTTTTAAATATCCCTTAAATTTACTCTATTATATAAACTTAATAAAATAATCCCTTAAATAATTTCTTAAATATTATAATATTTTAAATATACCCATTCCTATCTATTTCCTTAAATTTAAATAAGGTAATAATAATCCTAAAATATAACTTTATAATATATTATAATTACTTATACTTTTATATATTCGAAACAATTTTTTAAAAACTTAAAATTAAATATAAGTTAACATATTTTATTATATTATATTTTTTTTTAATAATAATTATTAATTAATACTTAATTTTTTATATAAATACCTTATTATATTAAATTTTAAAAATTAAATTTTTCCTTATAATTAAATGTTAAAATTTTAAATAAATCTTTTATTATATTTAACTTTTATAATTTTTAAAGTAAAGCCATTTTTTTATTATTTAATAAAATTTTAAGCTTATATAAAAGAAGCCTATTTAATTTTTAAGGTAATATTAATTTAATGGATTTAAAATTAAATAGTTAAAGTTTTTAAATAAAATATTTTTATTAAATTTAACTATAATAAAATAAGATTACATAAAAATACTTATTTTACTTTTAATAAAAATATAATTATTTTATTTTTAATATATAATCTATTAAATAAAAAGATTATATTTATTATATATATATAAAAAGATATAATGGTTAAGGTTTTTATAGTTATATAAAAATTAATATTATTTTATTATAATTATAAATATATTAACCCTAATTAAATTTTAGAAAAGCTTTTTTTACTTAATTTATATGGTTTAAATTTTATTTAATATATATATTTATTTTTAAAAGAATTTTAAATAAAAAAGGAAATTATATTTTATATTTAATTATTTATAATAAATTTAATAAGGTAAAATTTAGATAATAAAAACTTAATAATCTTAAATTTTTAAAACTACATATAAATTATAATATTACTTTTTTAATAAAAATAAATTATATAATTTAAAATATTAATATTTTAAATTTTTAAGATTATAATAAGGAAATAAATAATAATAATAAACTTAGGTTTATAAAAGATATTATTTATAATTCATTATAATCCAAGGTAGATTTTTATAATAAAAAATTTAATTATCTTTAATATAAATTATTAACAAATAGCTTAAAAAAAATATTTCCTAATATATTTAAAATTAATAATATAAATAAGGGGTTATATAGTTACTTATTAAAATGTTTTTATTATTTAAATGATTTAAACGTCATTTATAAGATTAAATAGGTAAAGAAAAAATTACCTTCCTTTTTTAATAATTTAGCCATAAAAAATAAAGGAGATTTAATAATTTCTTTTAATAATAATAGAAATAATTAAATAAATAAGATTAATAAAAATAATAAAAGTAATAAAAGTAATAAATTTAATAAGTTTAATATAAATATTAATAATAATAAAGGTAAAATAAATAAAATTATTTAAAATAATAAAATTATATTTATAATTATATTTAATAAAATTAAAAATATCTTAGGCATTATATATCTTTCTACCTAATATAATCTTATTATATAAGATAATTTAATTAATATAAGGCTTCTCTTATAATTTATATATTAAAAATTTTATTAAAAGGTATAATTATTTATTATTATTTTTTTTTCTTTTCTTTTTTTCTCTTTTCTTATTCCTTTTTATTAGTTAAGGTTATAAAGTTTAATAATTAAAATATATAATACTTATAATTAATATTCTAATATAATATAAATATATAATTAATCATATTATCCTTATATTATAAATGGGATTATAAATTATTTATATAATTATAATTAAACCTTTAAACCTAATATATTTAATATAATAATATTATAAACCATTTAAATATTTTGTTTAAAGTATTTTAAAATAATAAACAAATTTTAATTAAACATACTTACTTATTTATTAATTTAAATATTTTAAATAATTATTATTTATTAGGATAGAGTTTTTTAATAAGATTAAGTTTTATAATAAATTTATATAAAAATTTTATTATAAAAATAAATATAAATATTAAAAAAGGGGTTTATAAAGGATTAACTATATAAGTTATAAGATATTTTATAACTTTATAAATATTTTAATTACTAACTAACCAATATTAAGTTTAGGATAAAAAAATACTTTAAGCATTAATATTTTTATAAAAAAAGAGATAATATAAGTAATATAATAAAGGGATATTTAAAATATTAAAATATTTTTATAAAAATTAAAACTAAATTATAATTAATATAAAAAGGTAAAATAAGGATATTTAAAGAATTATAATTTAATAATATATTATTTTCTTATATTTAAAAAGGAAAGGAAAGATTATTAAAGGAAATTATAAAAGGCTTTATTTTATTTTAAGGGGTTAAAGGTTAATATATTATAAATTAACAATTTACCCTTAACTTATAATTACTTATTTCATTGGCAATTAAATATTAATAAAAACTTATTTAATTTACTATTATATTATTTATATTCTTTTATTATTTTTTATATTTTTTTTATTAATATTTTATTTATTATAAGCTTTTAAAATAAAGGTTATATATATTTTAATACTTATATTATTTAAATTTTTAAAGGTTATATTAATATTTTAAAAGCCTTAGTTTAAAATAGGGATAAATTATATAAAAGAGAAAAATAATTAATAAATAAATATAATAAAAGCAAATACCTATATCCTTACTATTAATAGTTTAAAAAATAATAGAATATTATATATTAAGATATACTTTAATACGTATAAAAGTTTACTTATATATAAATAAAGTATGTTTTCTAATCTATTCTTTCCTTTTATATTTATTAATTTTAATACTTTTTACCATAAGTTTATATATATATATTTATTCCGCTAACTTAATACTATTTATATTATATATTTACCTTTTAATTATAAATAATTTAAATAAGATAAATTAAATAATTAACCCCCTATTTAAATTATAATTAAAAAATATTATATTTTATATCTAATAAAATATAATATATCCTTTAATATTATATTAATATTTATATACAATTTTAATATTTAATTAATAAATTTAGGATTAATTTATATACCATATAAAATAATCATATATAATATCTTTTTCTATATAAGATATAACCTTAATTTATTATAAGATTTTAGGTATATAAAGGTATATAAATAATTATTTTAAAATATATATATATTTATATTTATAATAAAAAATCTTTAATTATATTTGACATATATTAATTTTTTTTAAAAGTAATTAATTTAAATTTTTTTAATTTAAATGAAATATATTTTAAAAATATATATAATTTTATTTTTACATAAAAGATTTTTTTATTAATATTAAATATATAATATTTATTTATAAATATTTTTTTACTTATTAATTTATATTTATTTATTAATTTTTAGTATATATTTAGCTTTAAAAGATTTTAATTATATTTAAATAGCTTAAAATATATTTAAGAAAATTAAAATGGTTTTAATTAAATCTTATTTAAAACGTTAACTTTTAAAAGTAAAAAGATAATTTTATTAAGCCAAACCAATTTAAATCTAATTTTAAGCGAAATGTTAGCTTTTAAAAATGAAAAATTAACCTTATTAAGTTAAATGATAAAACCTTAAATGTTATCCCTAAATTAATTAACAATAATTTAAATTTTAATTAAAGTTAGGTAAATAATTTTAATTAAAATTTAATTAAAAAAAGTTACTTTTTAACTTAATTTAAATTACCCACTTATAATTTTTTTTAAAAAGGATAATAATAAATTAGATTTAATAAATAATATAAACTTTAATTAATATATGGCTTAGGTTTTAATTAAAATAAAAAAGATAAATGTAAATAATGTTGTTATTTTAATAATTAATAATTTAAATGTATAAATATTTTTATTATATTTTTTTTAAAACTTATTAATAATAACTTTAACTTAAGGTTAAATAGATTATTTCTTTAAATAAATATTACTTAAATTAAGTATATTATTATTAAAAGATTAAATTTATATCCTTACCTATTTTTAATTATAAAGGTAAGTTTAAATTAACTTCTTTTTATTTTAATTTTTAATAAATCTTAGTTATATATATAATAATAATTAATATTATTTTATCTTTAAAATATATTTATAAAAATTATTAAATAAATAAAAGTATATTTTAATAATATATTATTTTATTAAACTATTTAAATAATATTTATATTATATATTATTATAATAATAAGGGCTATAAATATACTTATAAGATTAATATGTTAAATATTAATTTTATATTATTAAATAAAATATTATTATTATTTTAACTTTTATAAATATAAAAAAATATATTAAAATTATTATATTAATTAAAGAATAATAGTAAAATATATTTAATATTTTATTTAAAATTATATATAATATTAAAACTTATTTATTAATATTTATAAATTAAATTATTAACTTAAAATATTAAATTTATTTATAATTTTATATAATTACTTTATAATTTATTATATATTAATATAAATTAATAATTATTATATTCCTTTTATATACTTTATAATTATATAATATGTTATATAAGAAATACTTATATATATATATCTTTATATTAATAATTTCTTATATGGTTTAAATATATAATTAAAATGATTTGGCAGTTTGGCGGATTCTTTGATTTCGTCCATGGTATTTCCTCCATTCTAGGTACTAACACGCGACGCAAGGGTCATATGTAACCCTACGGCGGTACGTACCTGAAATGCATAAAGAAATCCAATAGAACAAAACGCCGAGAACTAGCAAATTAATATGTTTTGGGCTGTCCTTGTAAGGAATAAACAACGGCGATGATATAAATTCAAGATGAACCAGCTATATTCAATCTATGATGAATTATACCTAAGTGTCAGAAGCCTGGTGCCAAACTTTCGGGAGTCGAGTTACGGATTACAGGAGGGGAGAGGAGAGGGGCTGAATAAGAGTACGAACACGCTTTGACTCCTTGATTACCTAATCTAATATTTCTCCTCACACCTTAGACGCCATTAGTATGTATGTCGGGTAGAAGGAGGTAGGTACCTAGGTATTATAAAGTTCTCCTAACATCAATTTATTCTAAAGATGCGCATTTTTAAGCGTATGATCGAGTTAGGTTTTCCGTGATGTACAAATCCACGCAGACATTTCCAAAGTCCCCGTCTTCTTCTCATCATCACGCAATTGATTTCGCAGCTCATCATCCCACCGACTTATCTCGGCAGGGCTCCATCCCTCCCAAAGCTTGGCCGTCCACATTGGCGAACTTAACGCTTTCACGATCCCCTCCTCAGATCCGCATTCCCAATTTGGGCTACTAGCAGAAATCTTGATATCATCGTTGGGGAATCCGCCTGCTTCCATGACGCTCAAAAGCTTCTCCTTTGTCAGCCACACAGGGGCCATGTACAAGGGCTTCAGTCCGCTATGCGGCCAGATAGCATCGACGGCACCTTGAAGCACCTCTACCGCCCGCCGCGTCTTCCACGTCGTGATTACAGCATGGCCACCGGGTTTTAGTACCCGATACATCTCCGCTGCACCAGCTACTGGATCGCTGAGGGCGAAAATGCCCAAGTTCATGACCACAGCATCAAATTCGGCCTCTTTGAACCGGGACAGGTCCTGCGAGTCCGCGACAAACGCGTCGGCAGTCGTCCAGCCAAGCGCTGCCTTGTTTGCCATGAAGTGCTCGATCATGGCCGGGGAAAAGTCGATACCGGTTACTCGCGGTGGCGGCACGATTGGTAATCCGGGGACGGAGACGTCCGGCGGGGATGGAGATAATAAGAGCTTAGTCACAATCCCTGGCCCGCACGCGGAGTCCAAGATGTGGCTTGACGAAGTATAGCTTGATAATGGCAAGGAGGATAATGCGGCGGCGGCGAGGCGTGAGCTTGTAGCACCGACGCTCTTTTCGTACGCAGAAGCATTTAGCTGGAAGTGTGACTCCTTAGACATCTTGCTTCTTACGTTTCCCGTCGTATTAGAAGTAAATTTTGTTATCGTTATAGCTAAGGGTTCCAAGTTCTCTGAATTTCTGTAAGAGAGTAGGTGAGTGTCTCAAGATAGACCCTTTTAGTAATTTACACAATGATAACCTCAATGGCATTTTGTATGATTACTGCACGCTTTTATTGAAGTAAACGGAAAATTAATATGGTGTCGGTCACATATAACTTCACGGGGAGTTTCCGAAAAGTTTCCGGCTGACTCATTTATTCTGCATGGAGACTTATAGGGATAACTGGGTAACCATACACGAGGACTACACTATCAAAGTCGCCGTTATCGAGCCTATAATATTGAGTACTTTGTAATATAGTCTAAAAGGCCGTCTCTTTTCAAATAAGTAGTGTTTATTACCTATGTTGTTACCATTTATAGGAGATATGAAGAATTTGAAGTAGGACTGCATTGAACGAGAGTTATTCTTTAAATTTAGCCAGCTTTAAAACCTGGGTTATAGATAAACCCATTCCAAGCCATACAATATCTCCCTACCTCAGAGTTTCATTTTTTATCCTAGAACAGCCTTCAAGTTACGTATCGAAACTATGCAAATCATTAGCTCAGGCCAATATTCGTAGGTATCACAACTTACAAATGGGTTCTGAAGGTCGGTACGATCATGTTCTCCCATATCTTCACCGGCCTTAACCCTGTCCTGCTCCGACATTCCCAGTTCTCTCATGCGTTGATCAACCCGCCTATTCCTCCTGACGAAGAGAAGTCTCCATAGAAAGATTACTATAACCTGAGCTAGTAAACATGCAGCGCATGCGATGAGGCCGGGGATATACCTAGGCTATGCATCGTTAGTGATAAACTCAGTAGCCTTTCGGATTACCTTACCGCGTCCTTGGCTTGGAAGATTTGAGGGCCAGTCATGTTTCCAATACAGTATCCCATGAAGGTGATTGTCGATATGACTGTTCTCTTTGTCCGCCCAGCGACGTTTGATGTGACTAATGACCACGCGAAAAACGTAGCAGTTATAAAAGGAGTTATCATGAAATATGAGCCCCATTTCACCCATTTAAACTTTCGCTCGTTAGGAAGAATGGCTACGACTAAAAGCCCACCAATCGCAGGAATATTAGAAAGCATCATGATCCACCTGAGTAGATATTAGTTACCTAGATCATGTTCAAGCCGATGTTTGTGTACTTACATGCGGGTGTTCTTCTTCCTAGTGGCTATCACCCCAACCAAAACGAAATATAGTAGTGCAAATATGCATCTTGGGATATTTAGTTTAAGGACCTCGAGATTTGCTATGCTCAGGTCAGTAATAATTTCAACAAAGCAGTATCCAAACGCCTACTAAAGCCAAAAGTAGTGTTCAGGATCCCCGAAAAAGATCCCAATGCGCCGTTAGGAATTGCGCCTAATATAGAATTTAACCCAGCGAACCAGAACTATGAGGTAGGTTAGAGGCTGTACTCAAGCCACATGGCCATGGGTGATCGGAACGACATACTGTTGGATCTACTAAGCATTCCTTCGCCTGTTCCCATTTCCAATCCTTCATGCCTGTTCGGTCATGTCCAGTATGATTGCTCAGGACACGAGCAGTAGCTATCTTTTTCTCGTCCGCGGATAGCCAGCGTACTTCGGATGGGGTACCAAGAAAGAAAAGGCTAATTATTCCTGCGACGATGGTGAGACCGCCTAGGAACTATGAGGTTGTCAGTTCGTGTCTTATGTCTTTTTTCCCGCTGGGCAAAACTGACGAAGGACATATATCTCCATGCCTGGAAACCGTGGTTCCTATAAGTAATAGTTCCTATTCCGTACATCGCTCCATCTGTTATGATTGTCATTCCAGCAAATGCGCTTTGGAAGACTAAGGCTCGTGAAGGATGTTCCCTCGTAGTATACCAAGTTCCTACGACGAGAAGAAATCCGGGACTTATAGAACATTCCAATGCGCCTTGGAGTGCTCGAAGCGTAACGAGTTGCACAAAGTTCTGAGCAAAACCAATGCACAGCACTACGAATCCCCAAAGGATGATATACAGTGATAAAATTCGACCCATCGAGTATCGCTGTAGCAAGACGATAGATGGGAACTCGAAACACAGGTAGGTGATGTAGAAGACTGTTGTTAGCCATGCGTATTGTTGTCCGACGAGACCCGTATCTTCACGTAAGCCAAAGGTTGCTTGAGTGGCAACGCAAGATTTATCGACTTGTTGGAGCCCATGGCAAAGCCATAGCCTATAATATTCGAAGTTAGGAGTGTTAATCCGAATTTATTTGCATATAGATTTGGAATTGTGAGTTTTTACTCTTAATTACAAGGGTTCTTATGGGCTTGGGTGAGAACAGAGAGCTTGGAATGACACTTACAGCGGAAGAAGATACCTGTCTACCTTTCTCCTTAGATGTTTATATTCTTTATCTGTATATTGGGAGGCGAGTTCATGGCTGTCGCTAGTAGTGACGCTATCGACAGCCGAGATCTGGACTTCCTCCCATTTGATCTTCTCGCTTGCACCCATTTTGAGCGGAAGAGGCTAGAAGCGCCAGTTAGTATAAGATCGCATTTCATATACAGACTTCGTGACTGACTAGGTAGTTTCACTATTCGATTCCGAGGTAGCTAAGTGTTGTTCGTACCCTTAATGTATTTCAGACCATAAGCGGAGCTTAGCATTGAAAACATGTGATATGAATAAGAATATTAAAGGCAATAGGCAATGGCCATCAAGCTAATAGTATCACAGTGGTCACAATTTTGACGGGAACTAGGCTTCCCTTTTATCTAAGAGTCATCAGAGAAGGAGTGAAATCAAATTGGTAAAGATGCGTCTAGATGAGCTCCTAGGGATGACCCCCCTGAATCCTAAAAGATCGTACATGTCTATCATCGGGGCTGGGAACATGCAGTCCGCGGTCTCGAACGGAAGGACGAACGAATAAAAAATGTAGCATATCCCGCGATGGACTTCACAAACAGTCTCATTCTTTCCACAGCATTATCTGTACTTCTGGCCTGCAAGCCACTCTCCAGTGCCCACTTAACCTGACAATCAGGTCGCTACCTGGGGTTGCATTGTGAAATGTACGTGTCTCAATTTCTAAAACATAACGGCGGGAAGATATCGTGCGGCACAAGGAAACTGCCGGCACTAATAGAGAAGATAGGGTTCCCGGCTGAGGGATGTTGTACAGAGTACACAAGGGAAAAATTAGGCCTCTGGGTGTCTAGCTTCCTAGGATACTTGTTCGCATCTTGAGAAACCCTTAAATGCCGATACATGTTTTAAAGGTAAAATCGATAAGAATAAGGTGAGTGTGGCTAACACAGCTACATAATATCTGAAGAGTTCAGAGCCGCCTTGGGTCTAGAATCATGAACGATAGCAAAGTCGCCTACCTAGGACGATAGGAAGATGTACTGTGAGACAAGAACACAAGATACGTCAGATAACTTAGGATGTGCAGAGGGCATGAAATAGACAGGTACGTTTCTCGAGGATTTACATGGCCGTTCTACGCATGATGTAGCTACCCGTCTTCATATTAACACTAACACTCAAGGAAGCGAAACGCAAGGTTTGGTAGTGCAGATAATCGGATTAGGAGCTGAGTAGCAATGTGCAGCCCATTTAAATATTCCTTGGCCTACCCGTTCCGAAGCTATTAGAGAAGATTCTCAATATCGACGAGAGGTAGGTAGGTACCTAACCATGTATACGCGGCTGTACAATGTTTCTAGAGGTGGCGTTGATGTAAGACCAGCTTACCACTTTGGGCTGCCGGTCTACAGTGCGGAAGGAGGACTACAATGTAATATACCAATCACTCTTAATATTGAGCCGTTAGCTCGTCTTATATGTGGCCATTCCTTCGTACCTAACGTATAGTGGCGTGTTAGGAAGCCGGAATAATTGAATAAAATGTGTGAACGAACCAGATTACATAATGGGCCGAGTCGTCTTATACATCGAGGTAGGGTTACCAAGTAGTTTGAATGGACGCCAATAGTCTGCGCATTAAGAAGAAAGATACCCGTGAGGTATTTGAAGAGAAATAAAGAAACACATGACATTCAACGGAACGCAAGCATGCAAGCCAGGGGAACTCACGAGTCCCTTGACCAATATTGTTCTCGCCCATCGGTCCGATACAAATTCATTTTGCATGGAATCTGCCGAGTGACTCAAGTTAACTTCTCAGCCAAGTCCCTGCAATAAAGCCTCGCTCGTAGTAAAGAGCTCCTTTACGCGAATAGACATTTGTGTTAACGGAATCGAGGGTTATAGAGAGACTTCGAATAAGCTTTTTAAATCAAAACAAAATAGTACGGGCTTCTTTATATTTAATGGGTTCTACACTGAAGGCTTGGCTTGATAGATCTAGGTTGCTGCGTTTGCTACTAAGTCAGATATGGCTACCTAGTGGCACATAATCACGTCCCTGTGGTATACATTTTCCATTTCACTCGGGCATTTTACTATATACCGAACCAGATATTTAGAGACTAGTATATAAATGGTTGGTATTATGATCTCTTGGGGCACAACTTCTCCACGCTGGTGTAAGTACCTAGATAGCTTTAATGTGCTGTTATTATAGGAAGCCACTAATAAGAGCCTGCTTCTCCCCGTGCATCTACTTCCTTGCCTACCTCCTTCGAAACAAACTGAGACAACTTTTTAAAATGTAAAGAGTGTAGATACCTAGGTAGGTATATAAGAAAGAGGGACATACATGAAGACTCTGTTGCAACAGCGAGGGTAGCATGAGTATAACCAATTACCTAAGAGAGATCACTAATGCTTCATGTAGATACAAGCCAAAAGTCTGGTGGACTGATATTCATACCATTAATATATACAGAGGCTAGCTATATGGTAAGAAGAGCTTATTCTATAGCTACCTCATAAGTCAAAATATGTACAGTTTTTGAGATACCTCTAAGATTTAACTGCGAACTCCGGTGCACTCGTTGCTAGTAAACTTTGGATGGCTTCAAGCGCGCTTAGCTCAACACCCAAGTCTGACTGGCCATCAAAACCACCAGTATACCATTGAACACCGCATGTCGCGTTGCCGTGGCCACTGCAGCTTGATGCAGCTCCTTGAGCCGTCGCTTTAAGCAAGGTCTCGATAGTCGTTCTCACGCTAGGAACCAATACCGCCGTCTTCCCAAGCCAACGTGATAGGCTGGCTTTGAAACTAGTCTGGTCCACGTTACACGCCGACTGTAGCTCGCATTTCTGCTCGTACATCACGTCGGTGGCGTTGGGTGTAGGCCCGAAGAATGTGCTCTGGGCTGCCTTGACCAGACCTTGCACTCTGGACTCCCATGTCGAATCATTAGTGAAGGCGTACATATGCGCAGCGCCGTGGAGATAGGACGCAATGTTATAAGACCATTCATCCTTATTTATCGCCGAGCAATTCGCATCCTTGTCGTCACCCGCACCATCGAAAACGTGGAAATCGGCACTGACAAAACCGACGCTGGTAGACCAATCCCACACTTTGGTGGCCCAATCGCCATATGTCTGATTTCCCGTGTATCGTGCGAGCCGAGCCGCGGTTTGGAAAAAGCCGCCATTGGATACAGAGTTTTTGTAGTAATACCCATTGGCTGTCTCTGTATATTGCCACTTAAGCCCACCCCCGCAAGTGGCGCTGTCTTTGTTCCATCGTGTGACGAAGTCCTCGAACGCATTCGTGCCGATGGCTAGCCATGAGTTGGCGCAATCACCAGCTGCATTGGTCTTGGCCGCGCAAGGAAGTTCCTCGAAGCCATACTCCAATGCGGTAAGCGCATTGTACACCCAGTACACTTGGTCATCATTCGCTTCCCAATTTTTCTGTTCTTGTGGGACGAAGTCGTAATTGGGCCCGAGGTTCTTTGAAATGGCAGATAGGATATCGGCTTGATACGTTTTGTCGCCTGTGTATATGGTGTAGTCCATCAGACCGTTCCACGCTGAACCGGACTCCCACCAGAACCATGGCTCGGGTTGTTTAAACTGGCCTGCCGTCGAACTAGGGTCGTGGTACACGTAAAGGCCTTTTGCAACCTGGGCTGCGATCTCCTTGATAGAAGCATGATCATCTACATTGAGGTCTAGCGCGGAAACAACAGCGACCAGCGCAGCATTTGCAACGATAATAGATACTCTCGTCATTCTAACCACCAAGTCTCCCTTAATTTTATGCAAATGAATGTGAAAAGAAAACGACTAAGGAACGACGCGCTGAGGAATGCCATCCTGTTATTCCTCCGTATTGAAATATATATAACCTACCCCCTTTTGAAGCAACGTTGCCCATCTACGCCGTCAGCAACCCTGCGGCAGGGCTTGTGTCGATCATTTCACCTTAGAGCAAGTCAGCAGGAAGAAAAAGCCACCGTAGTGTTGAAAAGGGAAGCTCGGGCGAATCGCTTACCAGGGCAAAGAACATGCGAACGGCTGAGCCAATGAAATTGTTGCGACCCCCATGATCCTGAACACCCCTAAACTAATTTCAGTTAATACCAACAAAGCCACCAACTGCTGTTTCTGGCACATTTCAGGTACGGCGCTATCAGATGAAACAAACGAATGATTACCTGCATATTACAATCTATATAGTGGCGGCTTGCTTGGTCTTATTTAGAAACATGTGAGATCCCTTGTTATGTCCTTGCTATGTCCTATGTTTACGATCTCGAAGGCTGGACCGCTCCTCAAAGGGCGTTGGAAATATAACGCTCGCGTTGGGCTTGACATTATGCGTACCTACCTACCTAGGTAGGTACCTTACTCAAAACCGCCACTAAAAGTTGCCTCCTTCTCTTCATACGCACTTATTTAAGCCACGATAGTAATCCGTACATAATACGTATGCAATTTTAAAAGGTACCTAGGTAACTACTAAGCATGATCTCAGGGTATTTCCGAGGCCAAACCCATTTTCAGTTAGAGGCTCATATGGATGTACCAAGAAAAGCCCCTTTCAGCGAACTCAGGGAATCCTGGTTATTCTCGTCGGGATCCACGTGCGCCAAGAAAGCGGAAGGACTTAATTTTCCCAAGTTCCCGAATTCCGGGTCCAAGAGATCTCATCCTTGACTTAAAAATCCAATTAATTATGCTGATTAGTAAATCAATCTCGATAATTCTTTTTACCTTTTCATATCGCAAGTACTCATATAAGTTTGAATGCGAAAATGGCAGGAGAAGGGGACAGGTAAAGAGCTTTCGAAAATGCGTTACCTGGCAGTGAAAATAATTCAGGTATGATAGCCGACTGGAGATCTGTCCTATCGGATCAATACCTGGCTAGGTGCCTAGGGACGCCGGAGCAACGAAGAGAAATCGTTGGTACTTGATGCTTCCGGGAGCATGGAATGATAATTAAAACAATTGGTTCTTAATTGTATAAGATTCGCACGTGCCTATTATTTTGTTCGATTTTCGCGGCCAACGTGACGTACTACTTAGGTGCCTTAGGCATCTATGATACGTAGGTACATGTAACTTATGTATGAGTATCCTTTTCAATGCCGAGTTCAGCACAAATGATAGGAGGTCAATCATGGATGACCTACATAGAGGTAGGAATGAACTCGCAACGCTCGGTGTAATTCATCAGATAGAAGGCGACCCAGAAATCTGGTTAAGCACTTCGCTTAACGTCTGAGGCTCGTCACCATTAGGTCACTACCGCTGCAAAAGCCAAGGACTCTATTCATAAAGATAGTCTAGCTTCCCCACATACCCCGGATTACCACTGATGCTTTGACTGTTTACCCCAAATGCCCAGAAGCTTACTGGGCCTAGGAATTCTGATTAAAGAAATTGTACTGGGCGATTCGGTCATGTTTGTGCCGAAGAGCTATCGCGATAGAACAGAAATAAATATCGATGTGATGGAAGCAAATAATGGCAGGGAAGAGGGTCGTGGACGCTCTCGTGGATGACCCAACATGACACCCCTCCTGCTATTCCCTCTATTGCCTGTGCTGGCTTTGGCGGCAATCGATAGGTGAGTTCTTTCTAGAATCTTTGCGCAATCACGAGACTGACACATCACAGACGTGCCATAGTCTCTCGCTTCAACGTCGTTCGTTCAAAACTTCCAGAGGTGATCACTAACGAAACAACTCCTCTTCAAGTTGGCAACGGGGACTTCGCCTTCAATGTCGACAATACTGGCATGCAGACGTTCATACCCTTCAACACACTGTCAAGTTGGGGATGGCATAATGATTCATTGCCGACGAATGGGTTAGTAGCCCGTGCTATAGGAGTATTCTATAGTTCATGGCGAAGACTAACTGGCTACTCTGTAGTGAAAAGCTCAGCGACTATCATGGTGTAGAAGTGTTGACCCACGGCAAAAACATCTCTTATGACTTGGAAGATCCGAACTTGCCTGGAATATCAAAATGGCTTACTGCAAATCCTAATCGCATTAATCTAGGACGAATCGGCCTAAAGTATAAGGGCGACACCCTAGCGCAGTCGTTGATTACGGAGCCACGACAAGAACTGGACGTATGGAATGGTGTTATCACGTCAACATTCAAGATCAATGGGAAAGCCGTGAAGGTGGTGACTCAAGGGGATTTTGAATCCGACGCCGTCGCCTTTCGGATTGAGTCAGATCTCACCTCCACCGGAGACCTTCAAGTCGAGTTCGACTTCCCATACCCCCCAAAGCACAATGTGACCTCTTCCTCCGATTTTGAGATATTCATGGGATCCTACGACTTCCCCTTGAATCATACTACGGCCATTGTGACAGTTCCTAGTGGGCCCCGAGACGGAGTTGCTCACATACACCATAAGCTGCAGGAGACAACTTACTACGTGAATCTTCGATGGCCTTGCAAATATCCGTTAAAATTAACTCGCAATGAACCCCAGGGTTCTACCAAAATCACAGCTCATCGGCACACGCTCTCACCAGCGAGGACTTCTCGTCATGGGAAGCCACCAGCCTCGATCTCGTTCACTGCTCATTTCTCTCTCGATCTGGAATTCCCTGCTTCGCCATCAGCCATTCAAAAGCGCAACCCCATCGCCTGGAACAAGTACTGGAGCGAAGGCGGTTTCGTCGATCTTACTCAATCATCAAATCCTAACGCTACTGAATTGCAGCGCCGGATCATAATGACCCAGTACTACATGAGGGTGAATAGCGCAGCTACCGGCCAGATCCCCCAGGAAAGCGGACTCGTTTATAATGGTTGGTGGGGAAAATTTCATCTCGAGATGGTTGTTTGGCATTGTGCTCACTGGGCGACATGGGGGAGACAGCAGTATTTTGACAAGATCTTCCCGGCGATGTACGAGACGTTGATGCCTACCTCAAAAGTTAGAGCCTGGAGGATGGGTTGGGAGGGCACTAGATGGCCTAAGATGACGGAACTTGGGACTGGAGGAATTGCGCCTGGCGAAACCCGTGCGTACTTGATGTGGCAACAACCTCACCCTATGTATCTGGCGAACCTTGCTTACCAGGCCAAGCCAACGCGCAAAACATTGGAAGAATGGGACCGTGTCATTACAGCGACTGCTAACTACATGGCCTCTTTCGCATGGTATAATGAGGCTTCCGGACACTACGATCTTGGGCCGCCCTCGAAGGGTGTGACGGAAAATTCTTTCCCGTTGGAGACCCGCAATCTAGCTTATGAGATTGCATACTGGCGCTGGGGTCTAGATGCGGCTGCTGAATGGAAGAGGAAGCTGGGTCAATCTGTGCCCGAGAAATGGAGCACGGTTGCGGAGAATCTAGCTCCTCCGCCCCAGATCGATGGCATATACATCCCTTGGGAAGGTTCGGGACTGAACAGCTCCTGGTGGGAAGACCCCAAGCTTAGCAAAGACCCGCGTAGCGTTATTATGCTTCAAGGTATTCTCCCTGACACGCCAGCGGTAAGTAATTCCTGGCTATTTGCTCTTGTCTCTCTCAGAAACTTTCTACATGCCTTGGGGCCTAGGGGGCTAGATGGAATCTCTTCACCACGTCTTGGCATAGACCCCTCAATTGATCCCAAGGTGCTAAGTTAAGGCTGCAGGTTGACCCGGAAGTTGGCTTAAGGACATCTAACAAGATGTGGGAAGTTTGGACCGACGAAAACATCCGAGGATGGGGCCGATCCGTTCTTGCCATCAATTCCGCGAGAATTGGAAACCCTGAGCGTGCCATTTACCACATGACGAACTACGGCTATTGGCCTTTCGACGATGCGGGTATGCCTACTCGGTCTGGTCCTAGTAAGTGTTTCGTTGGTCATCATTGCCCCTCCTACGTAAATGATGTCCAAACTGACTGTTCAACTTAGACCCGTCACCGCCTCCTTACTTCCCTGGAGGCGGCAGTTTTCTCTACGCGATCGGATACATGGCAGCGGGTTGGGAGGGCTCGGTGGGCGACGCGCCTGGATTCCCGAAGGATGGGACTTGGGTTGTCAAGCATGAAGGCTTGTTAAAAGCGCTCTGATGTATACAAAACACAGGGCCGGAGTGAATCCCCTGACAGTGTACTACAATATTTGCCTACCTATATATTACTACCTTAATTTATAATTAATTGGTAGAATTGAGTTTTACGTACCAGGTAGAGACACGGTGAAGTTTTCAGCCCTGAACGTTGCTCGTTGCGTTTGGGTGGTCTACTAAAGCCCCTGTAAATGACGCCCACGTTACGCACAAGATCGAGATAGCGGTTTGCCGTCCGCGCTCCGTGTGACGAACGTTACAACTTCTTCCACAAGTTCTCCAATGAATCGAACCCATGGATTTGGCATGTTCACGAATTTCCCTATGTCGGTTCATTCCGATATATCATTTCTCGGAGAATTGGCTACAAGATGTAGAAGAGTGGAAAAGGGGGCTCAGTGGTGACATGACATTAGGGTGTATTTACTCCTAGTGCTTCCCTGAAATTTCAATCTCTTTTCGAGAACACTTTCATTTTTAGACATAGAATACATTTCTTTTCTACTATCTATACCTGTCTACGCATCTTGCATTCGATTCCGCTAGAAACCAAGTCCCCAAAAGTTTTTACCAAAGATAATAAAATAGCAAAGGAAGGTGGCGATCTCAACTAGATGGCCAAGGATGGCACGAGCAGTAAGTTTCTCTATATTATTATTCTCCTTTATCTGATTCGTATGCTAAATGTGTAATTTATAGTCCCCGGTGATGCTGGAAAGCAGAACGTAATCTCTTCGGTGCCAAATCCATATCAGAAGTTGCGAGATGCAGCGGGCGGTATTAGTGCGACGTCGTTGCACAGCGTAGCCGATAACCCCATTGGAGTGGGAAAGAACGCTGATGACAACGGCGTACTAAACTGCCAGCGGACACTCGGTGCCGCAGACAATTACCGCTAAGCCTAGTGGTTCCGGAGGGAAGGAGCGAGAGCCGGAGAGATATCAACAACACTAAAAAGAAATGACACGGGCTAATTGATTGAAGAGATGAAGGAGTCCGTTAAAAGAATAAGACTTATTTAGGCTTTGTTTGTCGACAATGTCCTCTTATGTCGTTATAAATATTAGGTGGGTAGAAAACTAGGACACCGAAAAACGTGCTTGTAGGTAAACATGCAGGTCACCTGTTCTAAGGGTGATTGCCACCAGTATTGCGAGGGGCACAAGGCTTCTAAGTGAAGCGCTTCAATTAAGACAACTAAAGACGAGAATTTCCCATGATTTAGCATAATGTTCTGCTTCTCGAGAATCTAAGCGCAAATGGAAAATATAGTATATAAAAGACGAATTTCGATTAGAGTGTCAATGAAATCAATTATGCTTTATCTGAGCTGGTATATGTAAAATATACCACCCCGGATCAGGTGATAATAATCCACTAACGCGCTAATAAATATAATTTCTTAAAATTTATAATATTTAGGCCTATTTATATTATATTTTATAATAAGATTATTATAAAGATATATAAATAATTTTAATATTATTAAATATATATAAATAAGGTTTATATTTTTTAAAAAAATTAATTAAAGCAATTTTAATAATATAAATTTCATTTTAATATATTACCTTTTAAATATAAAAATTAAATAAAAAGTTAAATAATAATTAAAGCCTTATAATTAATTATAAATAATATATAATATTAATTATTAAGTAATTATTTATTAAATAATAATTATTTTCTTATAAATTAAACTTTTAAAGGTAATATTTATAATAATAATAATATATTTAAATAATTATATAAAGTTATAAATAAATTTAATATTTTATTTCCTTTATTTAACTTATAAGGATAAAAAGTTAAGTTAAAATATTATTAAATATTTTAAATAAAGTATTAAAGTTATATTATTAGTTTTTAATAAATTATATTTTATTATTAATAATTAAATAAAGTTTATTTAATTTTATAATTATTAAAGATAATTTAATTAACTTTTTATATTTATTAATATTTATAAAAGTTAAAATAATAATTATATTTTAATAAATATTATTATAATTAATGCTTAATATATTAGTTTTATAAAAATATTTATTTTTATTATTATTATAATAGTATTTAATATAAGTATTATTTAAATAATTTAATATAATAATATAATATTAAAATATATCCCTATTTATTTTATAACTTTTATAAATATATTTTAAAGGTAAAATAGTATTAATTATTATTACATATATAGCTATAATATATTAAAAAGATTTTTATAATTAAAGAAAGTTAATAAAAAGTTATTTTTATAGTTAAAAATAAATAAATGTATAAATTTAATTTCTTAGTAATAATATATTTAATATTAATATTACTTTTTTAATAAAAAAGTTTATTTAATTTTAAGTTATAATTTCTATTAATATTTTTTTCTAAATATATATATATATATATATATATATATATAATAAAAATATTTATATATTTAAATTATTAATTATTAAAGTAATAATATTATTAATATATATTTTTTTAATTTTAATTAAAATCTAATTTATATATTTAATAAGATTTGTATTATCTATTATTATATTTAGCTTATCTTTAACCTTTTTATAAAAAGAAATATTAATAAATAATTAAAACTTAATTAAGAAGTAATTTTTTTTAATTAAATTTTAGTTAAGGATTTTCACTTAATTTTAATTAAAACTTAAGCTATTATTTATAATTTTAAAGGTTATTAAGTTAATATTAAAAAAGTTAAAAGCTTTATTATTTTATTTAATAAGATTAATTTTTCGTTTTTAAGATATAGTATTAAAAATAACTCCTTAGTTAATATTAAGCCTAATTTAATTTAACCTTTTTAAATAAATTATATAAGTCTTTAATATAATAAATCTTTTAAAAATTAAACTTATAGTAAATATTAATTAATAAATAAAAATAAATAATAAGTATTAATAAATAAATAAATATTATATAGAAATAAAATTTAAAAAAAGGGTATATATATTTTAAAAGTAAACATTAATATATACCTTAGTATTTAATTAATTTTATAAATATAAATATAATTATTGCTAATTTTTCAAACATTATACAAATATTTATTTAATATAACATATATATTACTTTTAAGGATAATTAAAATTAATAAAATAATGGATTATATATAAATACATATTAAGATATAACTAATTATTAAATACTAGTATAAAATTAAAAAATATTTTATTAAATATAAGATATTATATTTCCTAATTATAATTTAAATAAAAGGCTTATAAATTAAATAACTTTATTATTATTAATAGATAAATATAGCGTATAAATATTAAGTAAAATAAATAAATAAATATAAAAATATAAATTTAATATACTTATATAAGGTATATATTAATTAATAGTAGTAAAAGTTAAGGAAAGGAAAGTAATAATAAGAAATATACTTTGCTTAATTTATAGTATTAAATTTATATATATACCTTAATTATTACCTAAATAAATATTTAATATTTTATTATTATTTAAATTATTAATAATTAATACTTTAATATTTATGTTATTCTTTTCTTTTTCATATATTTAATTCTTTTTTCTTTTTAATCCAAGTTTCTTAAGGACTTATTAAGCCTTTTATAATATTATGTCCTTATTTATTTATTATATATTATCTATCTTTAATTATTTTTGAAAATAAGCTATTTTTAAAGTTAAGCCATTTTTAAAAATAAGTTGCCTTTAAATTTAAATCATCTTTAAAAATAAATTGCACTTAAAGATAAATTATCCTTAAAATTAAGTTACCTTTAAAATTAAACTATTTTTAAAATTAAGCTATTTTTAAAAATAAGCTATCCTTAAAGATAAGTTATTTTTAAAAATAAGTTATTTTTAAAAATAAGCCATCTTTAAAGTTAAGCCATTTTTAAAGTTAAG
Organism: Hypoxylon sp. EC38; assembly: GCA_002120335.1. NCBI lineage: Eukaryota > Fungi > Ascomycota > Sordariomycetes > Xylariales > Hypoxylaceae > Hypoxylon > Hypoxylon sp. EC38. The sequence continues at coordinate 874,471 of KZ111252.1, read as the reverse complement.
TTATTTTTAAAAATAAGTTACTTTTAAATTTAAATTACCCTTATATTATTAATAAAAGTAACTTTATATCCTTTTTAAAATATATACTTTATACTTATATCTTTTATTTAATAAAATATTTATAAAAAATATATAAAATATAAATAATTAATATAAATAATTAATATATTAAATAAGGATTTATAACTTTTTATTATAATTATCATTTTTATTAATATTAAAATATATTGTTTTTTAAAACTTAAAGATAAAATAACGCTTTTTTTATTTTCTTTAAGAATTATTTACCTCTTTCTTTTATATTATTCTTTATAATAATATATTATCTATATAATTAATTATACTTTTAGGTAATCTTTATAAGTAATAGGAAAAACTTTTTTCATTCCTAATTATATTTCTTAATAAAAAGTTAAATTTATTAATAATTACTTCTTTAATTTAAATATAGAAAAATTAATATAATTTTAATTAATAATTTTTTAAAATTATTTAAATATATCTTTTTTTATTAATTATAAACTTATTTTTTTATTCTTTATAAAAGAATATTAGGGAATTTATAAGGTAAGAAAAATATAAAGTTATAACAAAAGTATATTCTAATTATATTTTTAAATAATATTAACTTATTTATTTATATTTTAATAGATAAGGATTTTTTAAAGTTTAAAATAATAAATAAGATTTTATTAAATCTTACATATAAACTTAAAGTTAATTTTATTTAATATTAATATATCTTTTTTAATATATATTTAATAATATTTTAGAAATATTAGGCTAAGAACTAAAAATTATATTATTAAATAAATAAATATTTCTAAAATTATAATTATATTAATATTAAATATTAAAATAATAATAATAAGATAATAATTTACTTTAAATATTTTAATTAATAATATTAACATTTATATAAAACTTTTATATTTTATATTAAAATAAGTATAGCGGTATTATTAGATATTTATTTTAATTAATTACCGTAGCGGGAAACCTTATATAATAAGAATAATTCTAAATGTAGTATTATTGTTTTGTATAGAATAATTCTTACCTTTGGAAGTACCGTTTCACATAAATTTGGTGGTGGGGTACTTACGAAGAATAAGTTTGAAAAAAAAATATTTTTTAAAAGAATAATTCTTTAAAAAAATTTAAAAAATTAAAAGAATGATTTTTTAATAAAGAATTATTTTATTAAAAAGAAATTATTCTTTAAAATATTTTTATTATTTTTAAAAATAATATTTTTTATTTAAAATTTAAAAGAATAATTCTTTAAAAAAGAATTATTTTATAAAAGAAAATTATTCTTTATATATTTTTAAATAAAATAAAATAAAATAAAATAAAATAAAATAAAATAAAATAAATAAAATAAATAAAAT